>JAQFZC010001439.1:0-30168 GCA_034695205.1 Dicyrtoma fusca | reverse complement strand
TTCGTATTTAGCATCTTTTCAAAACACTAATTTCGTATTTAGCATCTTTTCAAAACACTAATTTCGTATTTAGCATCCTTTAAAAACACTGATATCGTATTTAGCACCTTTTCAAAACACTAATTTCACATTTAGGAGCTTTCAAAACACTAATTTCATATTTAGCACCTTTTCAAAACACTGATTTCACATTCAGCAGCTTTTCAAAACACTAATTTTACGTTTAGCTAGCACCTTTTCAAAACACTAATTTCATATTAATTATTTCATTTTTAAAACAGTAATATTTCAGATATGTATATTATTGCCCACACGCCATTCTTCCGCCTGTGTATGATAGAGATAAATGATAGTATGTAATAATACATTGTCCATCTTTTGAAATCCCTTTTAACGGAACACGTTATTATGCTTTGTATGAAAATTCGGATGTCAAAGATATCCTTATATGCTTTCCACCTTTTCATAACACTAATCATATGTTGCTTTAAAACATTATTAATGCTTATTACTGACCATTATGACTATGACCATATGCTAATGGGTATCACCATCACGGACTGTTAATGTGCTTGCCGTACCGTGCCTGTCTCTTTTCAATATTTAACCATCATATTTTAAGCGTGGATTAAAATGATTCTATTCTATTTCAGTGTTTTACAACAAGTGTTACACATCAATAGAGGATTATTTATTATGCAAAACTTAATAATTTTGGGTTGTTGCTACGCCAATTCGAACAGCGTCATATTTGCGCGGCCCCAAAGATCCCAAACAATATTCCCAGGCAGAGTGGCACACCTCACAGAATAAGGCACGTCGGCGGTGGGACATTCAATTCACACACAGGGCAATGATTAGTCAGATTTTAGAGATTTGGGCGACCGAAGCAAACCATGATTCATGAATTCAATGAATGAGAATAATTATTGCAGTTGTACTATTGTTCTGCAAACAAATTCAAAACTTAAATCAATTAATGAATATACTAGTTTTAGACGATAATTAAAATATTAAATTTATTGTTGTAGGTATTTCTGGTTGAGGCTGAACGCTGGACGGATAAATAATGTATGTTGTGGACTCATTGCTTAAAATTAAGTACATAATTAGTAATTATTTAATTATTACCCACAAACTTCCTTAAATACTGTAACTAGGAATGGATAAGGTATTAAAATACATGAACATGACATTTCTTCACGAGAATATCTAATATTTACTTTCCACTTCCCCTTCTTTGGACGGATGTCTTATTTGTTAAGGCAAGAATCCAACGTATCTAATCTCATTTATACAAAATTTTAATAATAAGGATTTTAATAAAAAATTAATAAAAAGGAGATTCTAAGAACAAAGAACCAACTGGTTTCAATTCCTAATTGGGATGGGTTATATAATAAAATGAAGTTGGATACCGTGAGTCAGATCAGATCCTCTCTAATAAGGTCTCAGTTCATAACAGAAGCCAAAACGCTTTTCAGATCCGTGGTTAATTTATTGCTCAAAAAGAAATAAATACTGTTTAAATAGCTGCCAAAAGAGAGATGCACGTCTTTAAATTAAAAGTCAAAAAATTAAAATTCAGTCCCTTCTATACATGTTTCACCATTTGTAATTCTGAGCGGAAAAGGTGAAACTATGTATCTTGAACATAAGCTGAACAATACACTGGCTGGCGCATTATAGAGAGAAATATTTAAGGGAAGCTACATATAATCAACAGTAGAAAAGGAATGCTTTAATTTCGGGTCTCTATAACTTACGCTACAGAAAACGAAACACATTAGTTAAACATAATTGTAATACTCCAATTTAGACTGCTCAATTGTTTTTCTTAGAATGCTTTTAAGACCATTGGCTTGTGTGCAAATATATACAAATTCTGCATTCATTGAGCTTAGAAAAATATGAATATTCGTATCTTTAAGCACATACATAAATACATAATTCTAGTAGTGCATAAAATGAAAAACAGTAATAATTCTAACATAGTCTTTTCAGAGCTTTGTCTAGTTTTCTTCCAACGATTAATTTCTAAGCTTCCCTTAAACAATATATCCAACACCTGAATTCAGTGAATTCAAGTTTTTCATCAGATGGTTGAAGCTTAAACTCAAACTAAAAATGAACGAGTACAAATTAACAAATTACCTACAAACTCCAGTGATTTAAAAAAAAACTCAACACGCATGGAAGAAAATCGGAGTTCAGAAGAGCTTTTACAAAGAACCATCAGTGGGCTATTTTACTACTACTTGGCACAAACCCACAAATATGTCAGTTTCAAACAAGTTAAAAATGGGATGACCCAAAATACTTGCTAATAAAATAAATGCTCTCTCATTAAGTATGTAGTATACTTAAAAGATAAAACGAGTAATGAGATTACCTTTCTACAAAGATACAAGTAATTTTCCTTTACAAAAACTAGGTGGTAAGGACGGAATGTTACGTTGAAATCACGATAATGATATCGAAATTGAAGTACAAGATTAGCATTATCAAAAGGCACAGTGTACAAATGCACCTCGTACTTGATTAAAAACAGAGTCAACTAGGAAATGGGCATCCTAGGAAGAGTCAAACAACAATTTACCTAGGCACTTATATCAATAACCGTGCCATCTGTAGCATATTCACACGGAGTTCCTGATTATTGTACGTACATACATTCCTATCTTTAAATATTGGTACAGTATGCCATAAGGCAGGATGTCAAATTACATAATGAAAACAACGTAAAGTGAGCTCTAGTACTAACAGCTAAGTTAATTGTACGGTTCGACATGGAATGCTTGAGTTGCACAGTGGCTTTAGCTATCGAGTTTTTCGTAAAGTACTGAATACCAAACCACTACTGGCGCTGGTCGGTGTTACTTCAGCAGAAATATTAACATAATGGAGAAGATGCTGAAAAATCCTGAAGAAACTGTCATAGAACTGGTATTACATCCGTCTTTTGATCTGTAAAAGTTAAACACACGTAATGGTTAATTTATTTTTTCGTGGTAGTTCGACTAAAGTAATTATGAATAGTGAGTAATAATAATTACAGCAAAACTGGCACTTCAATTTGGGTCGTTTTAGGCAATGCTATGTGCTTACGTTTACAATATCTAAGATACCTCTACATGAGATTTGGACTTGGATTTAACGACATAAACCTATGTACGATTCTTCGGTATGAAAAACTGCGAGATACATTGATTTTCCTTTTCTCATTCCACGAAAATGGCCAGGTTCTCCTTTTAGAAACTGAATTACAATATTTATAATGCAAATGTAACTAACCTGCAAGTACAATCTTCGACATATATGTCATAAGTTCCTGTCCGTCGTCTGCAGTATCTTTCATCCCCTCCTATACCAGGCTCTCCAAGGAATGCACAAGATCGTATGTATCTCCAGTATCCGTTAACTGCCACAAACAGAAACGGAATTAGATTACGGATTAGTAAAGCAATAATTGCATGTTACGTTGGGCGATCCACTTAACATTTATAAATTCATTTTGAGTAACATAACTTGTTAAAAATTCTATGTAAAACCTATTCAGCAACCAAACTTTGAACGTCCGTTGAAAACTTCAAATTTATGTTATTATAAAATAAGCTCCCTCACCTTTCTGAACGGATTTCCGACACATGGTGGCCTTAACGTTCCCTAAGTGAGGCTTTGCATTCTCTGCTGAATTGCAGTCCGAAATCGGAAACGATGAGTTATCAAACGGATCTCCACAGCCCAGGTCAAACTGTGAATTACATACCCAGCACTTAATTGATAAGGTCGTACCTGGAAATAGAAAATATTTTAAATCATTCATACAAATCACTATAGTGTCAATGACATTTGCAACGAACAAAACCAAAAATATATGACGAATGCAGTACCGTACCGTAGTTCCGATACAAAACGATGAATATTTTGTACATCAATAATCATCATCATTTCATTCATCATAATATGCTATCTTCTATTGCACTAATTATTAATTATTCTAAAGCAGTTATTCATCTGAATCTGCAAGTCTGTGGGCCGTGTGCCGTGGGTAGCCTGAAATGTCTTGTCTCGACACGAACTGACGAACTTCGAACTTTGGTCTTTGTAAATTGTAAATGCAAAAACAAAAATAATTAAGCAAATATAAGTAGATATGAAATAGTCTCTATACTAAACTCCATCCATCAGATTCATCTCCTGAAATTGTCTCTCAAATAATTTTAAATACTGACAATAAATGACAAGCAATGAAGAGAAATATTTTGTAGAGGACTATCAACTATTGACTATGGTCTGCACATGGAGTGACTGAACTCATTAAAACCGGCGGCAGGAAAGGCTATAAAAGTTGATGAGTGATACCAAATTATGTAATTAAATTATATTAAACATTTCACATCCGGTATTAAAGGCGTCACTGGCTACAGGCCCGGAGCTGAAGCAACAGTCAACAGTGAGAATGAATGCAAGTAAAAGTGCATCACGCCCATATATTTGTTGCACATTTATACTTACAATGACAGTGACTCACTCCTCAGGCTTTTAGTAATATTTTAAAATATAAAAGGTTCAAAAAGTGACAGTCTTACCTAATATTGTCATCATAATTCCACCAAATACGACATACTTTAATTTGCTCATGATTCCAACTGACACTTTAACTGTAATTATTATTATTTAAATGAGATTTCTGGGATGCAGTTCACAGTTTTGCAGACTGAATGGATAATTTAGTCGCACACTACAGCAGGAGCAAAAGCACAGCTAGCAAGCACTAGCAATAATAATACAGTGGACAGTAACAGTTGAAGGTTCAAAATGCGTTTACGTTAAAGCAAGGATTTCTAGCAAGGGCTGTGCTCTACCCATGCAGTAGCATGGGGGCCTCGCAAATATGACGTCAGCAAAATCAATTCTTAACATTTTGGTAAAAAAAAATATCTCATGTAGTCCACTTTCCACAATCCTTTTTAATAACTACTTTTAAAAATGCTGTTATCCTGTTTTGCCTTTTTGGAAACACAAATTCAGTTTTTAAGCTGTGTGGAAATGAGTCACCCCACAGCATACAATATCATATTTACAAGGCCCCTGTAGTCTTAACACACGGCAAGATGCACGATCCAATGCACCGGCATCCGCACCATCTTCACCACAGAAAAACCTCTTTTAAATGAATTTAGTTCAAAGCGGCAAAATTTATTTCTCCAACATCCGATAAAATCCCATCTCATCGCGCATCGGCGACCTGCGACCTGCGAGTTTTTGCTTCTGGTTTGTGGTTTTCGAGATTTTTGCAGTTCCTCGTTAAAGCTGGGCTAATAATTAATCAATTGCGATTAGGTAATTAATTATTTCGGACTTATTTCGTGTTCAAGATCAAGTGTGATTACTACAGTTACAACATAATTTCAATTTGCGAGAGTCAGCCAGAAAATCTCATCTGATCTGAAGATAGAGGTAATACGGTAGTACTTCTGACTTCTACTTACGTTACGTATCACATTTAGCATGCTTCTGGTTTCTGGGGCCCCACGGCGCCGATGATAATGGAATAAAAAGTGGTGTGGTTTTTTTTAATAAAGACAAAAGGAAAAGGAAAGGTGAAAGGTCACCTAAATAACAATTAAGGAAATACAACGGATTGAGGAAAATAGCATTGTGATTGTAGACGGGGATTACTTTGGATTGGGGGATACAATATTTCAACAACATGGACCCAGGTGACATGAGCCAGGTATTAAAACAAAAATTTTGTGTTATTACATATTAGGTACTTAAGTAGGTATATGTAATATTATTATATCTCAGGAACGCGTGATGATGAATGATGATGTGCATGGAAAACGTTTTGAGGGAGAATATAGAATAATAAATATGTTAGTTCTAAATTAGATGTTGAGTGATCGATTCTTGAAAAAAATATATAGCGTCCAGTCGGAAATTGCTTAGTAAGAATTAAGCTGATAAATTACAAATTAAGAATTGGTTTCCTTTGCAGCTCAAAGCCTTCCTCTTGCTCTTCAATAAATTGAGTGAAAGATGTTTCCAGCGTTGTGTCTATACTTTGGGCCAGCCGAATTTAACATCCGACGAGTCAAGCTGTATAGATAGGTGTCTCACAAAGAATGTCAACTATAATCAGAAGTTGATGTCACTGTACATGGAAATCAATCCTCCCTTTCAACAGAAAAAAATGGAAGAGCAAATGGCTAAAGTTCAAGAACTGAAAGACGCTCAAGGTATTCCTGCCACTGTCCCTACCGGTGAAGTAAGCATCAGTGATTTGGGCCCTGCTTCCGCAAGTGATGTACCGCCAGTGCCGGTCGTGGAACAACAAGTATAAGGTTTTGTTGGTGTTAACTGTCAAGAGGTTTTTTTGATGCGTAGTAAAGACTTGTAACAATTTAAAATTTTAGGGTGTACGGTTGTTTATTATTGTCGGTGTGTTCGAAAGCCGCAATACTGACTGTTATTCACGTCGGTTTTGTATTAAACTGTGAAAGTGACAATTGTGAAATATTTTGAACATTAACCTAGCTCATTTATGTAATCAATTTTAGTTCATTTAGTTGTGCTACTTTATAGATGCGAAAATATGTCACGTAAAATAGTGGACAAATTGTCTCTCGTAACCCTGATGGGACTTCCAGGGAGTGGTAAATCCTATCTAGCGGATACAATAAAAGCCTCATTTGAAGACTGCTCAGAAACATTATGTGTCATTCTCCGATATGATGACTTCGTTCCCCTACAAATACAACAGCGAAAGGAATATCTCGGCAACAGTCAGTTATGCAAAATTCTGCGGAAAAATTTTGTTCAATCTGTGCAATGGCTTGCGTCTTCCATGTTGAACGCGGATGATAACATATTAGATTTGTCCGCTACACTTTCTCCTGACGCTAACGATTTATTACAGATGGAAGATTTTATCAGACAAATTGAAGCCACCTTCTTTCTTATCAAAGCTAAGCAAGGGAGTTATCCTAAAGGATTCCTTATCGTAGATGATAACAACTACTACAGAAGTATGCGGAATGAATTCTACCAAATCGCAAAAAAACTGCAGTGTAGCTTTTGTGTCTTATACTTGAATTGTTCAGTAGAAGAAGCTGTACAAAGGAATGCTGAGCGTTCTGCAGAGTTAAGAATTCCGGCGGAAGCTATCGGACAGATGAGCCAGAAATTGGAAGAACCAAATCCAATGGAAAATCCTTGCGATTTATTTTGTGTTCAAGTCAACTCTAATTACAGTGCAGCATCCTCCACTTCATCGACACCCGATACTAATATTGATGCCTCAGTGAGAGCCTTGCTGCAATATTCTCTTCTTAATCCTGTAGTTTATGTTCCTCCTCCAGACCGGTCGCAAGATCAAAGAGTCTGCTCTGAAAACGAAGTCCATCAAGCAGATTTGGTATTGAGAAAATGGATCACGTCTCAACTTACGATTTCATCCTTTACAACCAATTTTAATTCTTCCAAAAATCGCCGAGCGTTGAGTCAAGAACTGAGTCTTAAGAAATCAATTGTTTTAGAAAATCTTCGAAGGGGCAAGTTTAAAGTGACAGCTCAAGTAACTGAAGATGTTGAGTTTAGAGAAGAAATTGTAAAGTTAATCTGTACTGTAGAACTTCCGAATGCTCCTGAAATCGTTGATTGAAAGTTTAAAGATTCGTCTTTCTCAGTTTTGATAGATACCTAGTTTACGTTGATTTCTTACGTTAATAAAGCATTGTGCATGCATGTAACTCTGTATTTAAAATTCGTTTAAATGATAATCAAAAGAATTCAACATTTCATTTTACTGACATCCATTCGTGAAATCTTTTTATTTTTACTGCTTTACACCATAACTCGAATAATAATAATAATAATATTTCTCTCACAATCATATATTCATGGCATTAAAATTTCAAATGCTTTTATCAACAGCAATGTGATTCGAATGCCTTGGTACAGTACCCTCACATGACAGTAGCAATAATTAATATCTATATTAAACTTCGTAATTGCAACACCAATACTTTAGTGAATAATCACAATAACTTGCTAGCTTGTTGCTGATTTTTTAAACTGTGGATATTACATAGCTTATTTAGTCTAAGTGAACAGGATGTCAGACGGCCCATTTAGTAAAATTAGTTCTTCGGTTCGATCCTTTGACGTAACGTGGAACAACATACTTAAATCCGAACAGGATTACTACCTAGATAATTTAATTTCCCAATCTTCACTTATTAAGCTTCCAGGTTTTCTTATGACCAGAGGATTTTTCCCTTCCGATTCCAGACTGACTGTGCCCAACGCTAGAATGAATTAAATACATTTACAAAATAAGTTGCATGAAATACTGTGACAGAATCGATTGATGGTAAAACCCATGTATTAAAATAACTTACATTTCGAAGTAATTGTGATGGTCTTCGGCTGAGCATCCAAGCCTAAAATAACAACCCTTTCGATCCATTCTGAAGTCTTGTATGTTGATTTCGGATTTGTCACCCTAATTATTTACATCAAAAAACGTATACTTCAAGCAATAGTTATTTCATTGAAAACGAACGTAATAGTCAAATAAAATATTTCGTAAGTTGAAACAGTTAAATGAGTGATTCAAGCTTACGTTGATCGCAATGTGTTATCCTTAAAGCTGAATTCTACTTCCAAGTTTTTTCCATTTCTATAATCGAACGACTGTCCATCGTCGACGTACAGTTTGCCACTAGCAGCCTTCTAAATGTACCCCATTACAAAAATATTTTAATATCCAAGTCTAACTTTTTAAACGATGAGCGTCACTAACAACAGGAATATATAAGCACACTTACGTTAGCGTCCAAGGCAACGTACAAAGTATACGGGTCACGTTTCATCAAAGTCGATGCTCGTCGAATTCTTTGCTTCGTAGGAATGATTGTTCCTCCACGTTGGAAAACAGGAATCTATTAAATTTAGTAAATGCAATTTTGATTAACTCGTACTCCTTGCCAAAGGTCCCCACAGGTGAAGCGTCAACAACCGTTCATTCGTAACAAACCATTCTAGTAAGGAATAATGAACAAGTGGTGGTTGAAAACTTCAGTATTTAAAAAGAACAAAAAGCTTACTGTGTCTTCTGTGACCGAAACGGAGTGATATCCTGGTTCATATGCGACAAATTTGTAGAAATCGTACCAGGTTCCTTCAGGCAGATACACTGACACCTTCGTAGCACCCTTGTCAGTGACAGGAGCAACAAGTAAAGCATCACCTAGAAACGTCAAAGTAACACTCGAAATTAATTACATTCTTATACAAAATTCGGGGTTTCTAACTATGTAACTCAAACTTACCGACTAAATGTTGGCCTTCCAAATTAAAAGTATTCACATCTTGGGGGAAATGTACCCATAATGGTCTCATTGGTGGAGTGCCATTCTTTTCGGTCTCATAAAATAATGTGTACCTGAAACAATAGAAACAATATATGAAATAAGTTGCGTTTAAGGATGTATCTGTGATCTGGGAAGCTATAAATACAAATTGTGTCAGTACCAGTAAGGTAGAAGAGCATAACGCTTCCGAACAGCGGATCGAATGAGAGATGTCATGTGATCACCAAAAAGCCAAGGCTCTCGCCTCTTGGTTTCAATGTGAGCATGGTTCCGCATAAAAGGTTGGAAAACAGCAGCTTGATACCATCGAAGAAGAAGCTCCGGCTCAGGATTGTGGAAGAATCCACCAATATCAGCTCCACAATGGGCGAATCCAGATATTCCCAGTGACAGGCACATGGGGATGGATGCTTTCAGATGACCCCAATCTGCAGTATTGTCGCCCGTCCAAATAGAAGAGTAACGGTGAGAACCCACAAAACCAGCTCGTGTCAAAATGAACGGTCGAAGTTGGTTATCGGACCTCAGCAAGTGACCTTCGTAAGTTGCTTTCACCATAACCATCCCGTACGCATTGTGAACATCACGATGTTCCCAGTTTCCATAATGCATCAGATCCTTGGGCATCGTGACTTCAGGTCCATTGAATACCGACGGTTCATTCATGTCATTCCAGGTGTATAAGTCTACAGTAGAAGGGTAGTTTGTCAAGTGAAACCGTGATGCCCAATATTCCTGAACTTTTGGATCAAAAAAGTCTAAGTAGGATGAGGAGCCAGGCCAGCACCAACCTATAGGAACACACAGATGAATTTAACATTAAATCCTGTTTGCTTCCAGTTACTTAACTGAATAATCCCAATAAAAAGATGTATTACCTTCATATACTTTCCCATTCCGATCCTTAACGTACAAATCATCCCGCAGAGCATCTTCATGGACAAAGTAACCAGATTCTCGCTTGATATGAGGATCAATAATAGTTACCATCTTCCTTCCTTTAGCGGTTAAATTCTGAATCATTTCGACAGGATGCGCAAACTTGTGCGAGTCCCATGTAAAATACCTACACGAAAGGAAGCATTCCATTCAATTAAAGAATTCATTCAACTTCGGTTTTCCTTTATTACTTTAACGAATCTTACTTTTTCCCATCAGTATGTTCAATGTCCAGCCACAACGCATCGTATGGAATGTCGTGGGAATCAAATCCATCATCAACTTGTTTCACATCTTCCTCATCATTGTAATTCCAGCGACACTGATGGGATGCAATGGCCCAACCCTAAAAATGAAAAAAAAATGATTTAGAATTTATTTTTGGTATTTGTATTGTGAGTCAAATAATTTATCAGTCAAGCAGAGCTGCAGAGAATCACCAAAGGAATTTTGAAACAAAGGAAAGTTCGAATTAATTTTTACCTGTGGCAAAGGAGAAGTTCCAGCTACTTGTCCGAATTGTCTGAAAACATCGGTAGGTGTGGGTCCCAAGAAAACGAACACATCCAAAATTCCACTTTCACTCATCCACCTAGTTCGTCCGAATTTCTCCTCATTAGCACCACCTAATAAATATTCCAAACTCAGGAAAATATCGAACCTTGAAAGCATCGTTGCAAGCATTTCCCCGATCCACTGAAAGTTTAATGCTCCAAACAAATTAAAATCAATTGACCTTAAAAAATTGTCGACTGAACCCCAGCAGGAATACAATCCGAAACCAAAACCAAGAAGATCAACTAAACAAGAACGATAAAAGCTTGAAGTGCCTCATATCATTGCTACTAGCTAATAAAAGTGCCAACAAATACTACAGTAAACTAATATGTACTACAGGTCATGGGAAACAAGATGTATCCTTATCATTCCAAAAAACATAAGCCAACAGGGAAAATACTTTACTTGCATTAGATATTAATCCAGACGCAATTAAGCATTAAAATTCACATTCAGTTCAATCCCAGCAACAAACAAGCACAGAAAAACCAGGAAAGTAAAAATAAAGACAGACACTTTAAGAGCATAATTCAAAACCAAAACCGTAGCAAACCGCTATCAAGAAAACACAAAATACGTAATTGTTAATAATTTTACGATACCTCCAACGAGATTAACAATCGAGTCGACAAGGTTAGATCCACCACCACAATCAACTTCCACCCAAGTTTCTGCAGCGTTTAGCCATAAAGTGGCAACTGTCCGTTCAGCACTGAAAAAATACAAGTATTAATTCAAGTTAGTGTAATAATGACAAATGAGGAGGAATTACTTTCAAATGCTTCAAACTATGAACACACCCCTTTCAAATACGCGCCTATATATAAATTTATAAATGTAATAAACGAGGATAATATTACCTGTGCGCCATGATATACGGAATAGAGGCATACAAGGACATGCCATTGTTAAGCTCGTACTCAAAAACATCTAGATTGTACAATCGGTAAGGATCGGTTCCCCTGAAAATAACAATTAGCAATTTTGAATTACTCAACACCAATGCGAAAACTGTTAGCATTATTATATTTGAAGGTAAAGATATTTCGTTACTTTGTGTCTCGAAGTAAGAACGAGTCGGCATGTTCAGGGACACCATAGAGATACTGAGTAAAAGGAAAGTCGATGTCCACACCAATGGATTCAGGTCCCCGAGGTTTGCTGTCATGATGACCGCCAAATGATTCTTCCCACATGGATGGTTCCTCTGGTTCTACTTCGTTTTCGCCTTCTTTGGGTTCCTCAGGTCTGGGTAAACCATATAACAGAAAAAAAGTATGATTAATCAGTTAATCATAACTGAAATATGGGGGACAGTCGGACACGATACAACAAAGATTTTCCCAGGATATGCAACAATACGTACCATTATTGCATTCATTACTTACGTATCTTTGTTCCTCAGATGTTCAAACTTGAGGCTTTGCCTTCCATTAATGACCGTCAGTTTTTGACCTTCAGAAAAGAACTCGATCTTCATAGGAGCTCCATATACGCGAGCTTCGTTTTTCCCCGAGACCAACGACCAGTGATCATCGGCTTTACGAACTTCGAAGCTACATCCATCACCAAATATTACATTAGACTCTAACAAAATTCTAGAAATCCATATTCACCTGTAAGTCCCTATGTATGTTGATAAAATTCAATTAACTCACGTTCCATACTCCAAGTTAGGGAGCAGAGCATTCTCTACCTCATATCTTGGGTGAAGAGGGCTAGCCTCATTCAACTTAACTCTAAAAGTCCCATCTTTTAGAGTATGTACATCCAATTTAAATGGAATTCCATTAGCTTTGTTAACCACAGGGAATTGCACTGTTGAAGCAGAAACTGTCCCCGCATTTAAATCAACTTCGTACGAGGCTGAATTATCCTGTACATGTCGCTGACGTCTAAACAAATTAATAGAACAAAATATATTAATATATACTGTACCTACATACTTTCCATTTAAAAATAAAATGCGACTCTCATTCATTTCTAAGTGTCAACGTACAAGTTTAATCATCCATCAAAATTATTGTTAATAATAATTTTCCCCAACTTACTTGCAGAAGCCACTCTGGTCACAGCTTTTGAACTTACTTCGATCCACCGTGTCACACTGACTAATAAGCAGTACTACAATACATGATAAATAACACAGCTCACGGCTTAACCATGACAAGCCACTATGACTATGACTATACCGGTTCATCGTCCAGCAGAGTAAGCCCACACAAAAGTTCTGGCCACTAATTAATCACGATACACGATTACGTGTACCTCACCACCTGCAGAAAAAAATTCAAAAGTCAAAAAAACAAAAAAGTGAAAATGGACAAAACTACTACCCACTAATTGTTAATTAAATTCCCTGGATTCCCAATTGCTGCCAGTCTACTTCGGCACCCTCACCCCTAATAATATAAAGTCCAATAATACCAAAATCAAATCTTGTGATGTTGGAACTTTTACTGAAAGTGCTCGACGCCAACCAACAACGAACCACCTTACTATTCAAGTTTTGAACACGTTAGTTTTGCTAACTTTGTATCGAACTGCTCCAAGCTGTAACCTGTCACCTGTACTTAACTACACTTTACATCCTTAACTGATATAACTAGATTCTTGTTAGTAATTTAGAGACGAGCAATAAGCACTGCAAAGCAAGCGCAAAGTACTCGAGAATAAACTTGATACTTTAGAGGAATATTAGCAAAGACAGATACAGTTAAAACAGACCTACCGACACCGACCGAAGACAGATCCGCATGAAATTGTACTCTGACTGTACGTATACACCAAAATCGCGATTATTGAATTGAATTGACAGTAGCAATAGCAATCTCGCAGATGAGCTAGCAAAATATTTATCAACTCAAACTCGCTCGCGAGGACTGACTAGTCAGATGCAGGAAAATAGAAAGGGAAGGCGAGGTCTAGCATTATAGCAGCACACTTTTTAATACTTTTTTCTATTTCACTTGTGTGCTACACCACGCCTGTCACATTACACCTCACATTTTGTTTCCCGTGAAACAACATAAAATATTATTATCCATCAAAAACTTCCATTCCATCTTCCAGCTTTCCAGTTCCACGCTTCCAACAATGCAACAACAAAATGCAATTGACATAAAAGCTTTAAATTGCAATTCCTTTAGCTAAAGGAGCTAACAGCTAAAAAAAACGCATGAATAGTATTGAATTGAACAAGTGGCCAACCAAAGATGAAGATGATGCTGAGAAATGGGATGGAGATGAAGTTGTATGGATCCGCCTCTATTCCGGCAAGATTTTTTCTACTGAGCTGAGCAGGCACCCAGGCACACGTCTTGGAGCGAAACTTGAATTGGGGGGAAGATGAGCAAATGAGATGAGATAGTTTGATGGAGATCAAAAGTGAGAAAAAGCAACATCCTACGGTTACGGTGTAAGTGTGGAGCAGCTGATTTAAAGTACAAATATGCCAACATCAATCAAAACCAAAACAAAACCAACTTACAACTTTCCTTGCTAAATTAAGCATGCTAGAGACGAAGACGAGTAGATAAACGGATCCATTGAAAGTTACCGTTGCAACCGCATCTAGTGAGACGGAAGTGTAAAGTCATCCCCTCCGATATTCATCGAAGTTCATTCGAATCCAAAATCCGAATTCGGATCGGATAGTAGTGGTAGTCAGTGCAGCTCCTTTCACACTAGTCAGTTGTGACGTTTTGGGTATATCGCCTACCCGAGCCAGAAGCCAGAAGCTTTAAAATCTCGGGATAATACAAACTGACAAGGGGAACGGAAACGGATTCATGAACCGAGAATCACACCGAACTGTGTTATTGTGTGTATGCAAGTCACGTTCTACATTCGGGCGGGTTTCTATCTACAATCTAGGAGGATGTACGACGGCTAAGTACGAGACGGGTTTATTATGTAAAATTAATTTTAGCATATTCTCAAAGTGTGTCCTATCCGCTAAACCATGTAATCCACTCCGGTATAGGATTGTAGTAACAGCTATTTTGTATTTGCATAATTTCAGAGAGTTTTTTTTTACAACTGAAGGCAGATCGGTGTCGTCATCGTGATTCGTGTGAGTAAAAGGAGAAGGGTCCGTGTCCGTGAAAGAGAGAAGGAGAAACCGGGGAAACGTGATCGGGATGTTTGGAGAGGAAAAACAAGTTCTAGTCCAACTACGTAGAAACATGGGAGCTCGTTAGTTTAGCGGCTGGCTGAAATAGAACACATACTTCTATTTTAATATTATTCCTTTTTTTTAAAAAAAAGTTATTATTCAATCAGTTGGCATCTGTAGTCGCATGTCGCATCGGAGCTGTAAGTAAAAGGTACGTCACAGTACTCATAATCAACTTTCTATGTTAATTTATAATAAAATTATTTATTTTTGCAATAAGAGGTGAGTACTTTCCATCTAAAAGGTGCTGCTTGTGATCGTTTGGAAACGGAATGTGTAAAAGGACAGCTGAATTCCCTAATTACTTATTTCGTTGTTTTCTTTTTTTTACCCTGTATATAGTTTAGTCAATGCAATGCAATGGTAGAAGCTACACTTATTACGTCCTTTGCTTTCGTACCTCGTGCATCTGTGTCTGCTGCCTTGTAACTTCCTAAACCTTTAAGCTAGCGCTATTTCCTTTTCTTTGACTCAATTATTATTTTATTTATTGATCTTTGAGATCGACAAATCAAGTCACAAGTGGTCCGGAGGGAATATAATTATCGTGTAGTAGCTTAATTTAATATTAAAAGTTAGTTCGTGTCTAGGTATAATATGTTGTAGCATATACTTAGTATAGTACTCGGAGGTTCAATTTCTGTATTCAGGAATAATTATTAGTAGCGTGTTTATTTTCTCAGATATACACCAGTACGGTCACGGAGCGGTACGGAGAACGGTGGAATAATTTAAGGGTACAAATAAACACATCAGCAACTATAAACACCTGGAACTCTCCCACGACACGATTTACTTACTTTCCGTTTAGTTGGATTAAAAGTCAAATCCTAGAACGCTCAACGTACATATTTCAATGCAGTATTAACTGGTGGACTGAACTTACTAGTGCAGATAACTTTGTTTCGCTATTGAGTTATATTTCTGTTGCAGAGTGCTCCGTTAGATACGGTCCGGCATAATTGTGTTCATTTGTTACGAAAAGTGTATTGAATAATTTAAAACAATGGCAGCTGTAACCCCGGAACAGAAAGAGGCAGAAAAAAATATGCAACGGGAGAACAAAACCCTTCGAGTAAGATTACAAATTAATTAACAGCATCTGGTTCACTTAATTTTGTTTTTTAGTGCTTTTCTATTAGCGTTACTTAAGTACCTACGTAATATTATAATTCAACTGTTTCTAATAGTATAATTTAAACGAATTTGTACAGAGTGAGATTAAGCAGATGCAGAATCGAGTTAGAGCCATGCAGTCAGATCTGACAAAGTCAAATGGTATGAAGGACAGGCTGGAGGCTCTTTGTCGGGAATTGCAGAAGCAAAATAAGTTCATAAAGGTAAGAGTCGGAGTTATGTGCTTTCTCTTTTGTAGAGAATTACTAGAACTACAATAGCATCGTAAGATTCCACTGTTTTTTTGTTGATCAGGCCGAAAGTTCAGCCAAAATTCAAGAAGCAAATGAAAAAGGAAAAGAGTTGGCGGTAGAAGTTCAAAACAATATGGGATTCATGAAAAATATCAACGAAAATTTAGCCTCAATCACCGCTGAAAGTCAAAAGGTAGGTTTTTTGAATCTGTTTAATTTGTTGTGCTTGTTAGTGGTGTAAAAGCATTCATGTATTTATACAAGGAAAAAAGGGGGAATGCAGTGCTATGATTGACTTTTTATTTATTTCTTCCATTAAAGGTTCGAAAGGAAAATGAGGAATTAGCGAAGAAAGTGTGTGTCCTTCAGGATTACTACGAGCAGCGAGAGAAGGTACTTAAAAGCAATGCGATTAGCGCTAGCGAAATACATACTGGTTGTGTGTTGTTACCTCAGATTCAAATTATTTTTACTTATTCTACTTATAAATTATAAAACTTACAGATCCTTCAAGATGCCCTCCAAGAAGCAAAAACGGGAATGATCACAGCCAAGACACAACTTGCCGAATTTAATCTTAAGAATGCCCAAGAAAAGGAGAAATTAATAAAAGAAATGCAACAACTTGCAGACGCATTAGAGAAAAGTGATGAACAAATTAAAGAAGGAAAAGAAACTGAAAAAGGGCTACGAGCGCTTATTCAAAATTACGATGAAAAATTTACTGGTCTTCAGAAAGCTCTTCAAGACACAAATGGTGCCTACACAGATTTTAAGACAGAAATGGAGAAAGTAAGGAATAATGTTCAAGCTTGTTTTTCTATATCTTTCATTGCTTTCGGTTGTCACTTGAAAATCAATTTTATTTTATTCGCTTAACTTGATTAAAAATGTATTTAGGTTACGTTCAGAACCAAAGAACTAGAAAAAGATACGTTCAAATGGCAACAGAGATGGGAAGAGAGTAATGCAGCCTTGTCACTTATGAACAAAAGTCATGAAAAAATCAAGTCGGAGTTGGGAAAGTCCCATGAAAGTCTTGGTACTATGACTAACCTGTGCCGAGTGCTTCAATCTGAACGAAAGGATTTATTGAAGAAGTTAGAAAATGGAACTGGAGCCAGCAGTGGAGATGGAAATGCATCTGAGGCTCTAAGTCTTTTAGGTGCACCTACGCCCGCTGTCCCAGCAGTATCTCCCGTCGACTCTGGTCCTGAAAACACCAAATCTTCGCCAAAGGCAGGTCCTGAAATCCCTGATTCGCCTCCAAAGCCCGAAATCACATCTCCCAAACCTGCTGAAGCAACTACTAAGTCGGAGCTAGAATCCCCCAACACAGCTCCGAAACCGGATCCTGAACCTCCAGTGGTATCTCCACAGTCGGGTCCTGGATCTCCTGAAGCAGTCCCTGCATTGAGTCCCGAGCCTCCCAAATCATCCCCAAAGTCAAGTCCAACGTCTCCGAAACCTCCGAAGTCTGGCCCTACACCCCCAAAATCACCTTCAAAATCAGGTGCTGCAACTCCAAAATCTGGTCCAACCACCCCAGCCAAGTCCCCAAGCAAATCAAAGAACCAAAAGAAGAAGTAAAGCCTTGAAGTTTGGCTTCTCATCTTTGTAGAATTCTGCATTTGTTGATTAAAATTGGAAATGGGTATGAACCCATCGTAAGCACTGCTATTACTTAGTGCATTGTATTTCTTTTCTCCCTTTTAGTATCACACAGTTAAATTATTTATCCTCATTGTTATCTCAGCCTGTTATGGTTAAGACTCGTAATACATAAAATATTTAATAGTTTCCAGTTTTATGGTTGAGCGGAGCTCTCAGTATTTAGTATTTAAATTATTTATATATACGTAAGCACGTGTGAATTCTGATGTCCCGCAAATAGTTTAATGACTATAAAATATTTCCTGAGTGAAAATAATCATTTCCTGAACTCTATGTACCACGTTAAATCCCTTTTAGTTGCTTGAATTTTATTAGTGAAAAATGTATGTATGTTGCTTATAAATTGTTTGTGAATTTTATCTCATTACCAAAGTAGTTTGTATGATTTTATCTTTCAATCGGACTGTTATAAACGACGGAACTTTTTATTTATTTACGTGGGATAGCGTATACTACTAACAGTTTGTTCAAACATTAATGGTAGGATGTATTTACATTTGTGTGACTTACTTTTAGTGCTTTTGTAAGCTTGCCTCAATACATCCATTACATAGTCTTCATTTTTTCCCGATTAAAAAAATAATATTCTAATATGCGTACAGAATTAACTGATAGGGGAAACTGTAGAGTTAAAATTGACTACAAGGTAGGTCTTGGACACGAATTCAAGTACTGAATTCCGGAATGTACATACAGTGAATCAGCACATGTAACAAAGTATTGTTACCATAGTATACTGTTATGCGGAAAACAGATGCAAGCTTTACCTACAATATGAACGTGTTATGTATGTAGTTTCCGTCCTCAGAAAATAGCGTTAGTTCAGAAATATTGATCTTACTCTTGCTAAAGGTGATTCTCATTTTAATTGTAACAGCACTAATTTTGTGCTAGAAAGAAATTGCTTGGAACTCTGTTTTTTTCGGGTTGTTTACTAATAGTCTCTTGGATATGATTACCTACCTACCTATATGAATTACAGTCGACTATAATTTGAATCCATTAATCGGTGGTACTATATACGTCACTATAACTCCATTGGGCGCTAAATAACTTTCGTGATACTGTACATATAGAACTAGATTATGTGGTTCTGACTAATTGCAGATTTTTCATATCTGTGCCAATGTAGGGTCTACAGCAGGTTAGAAAGTTGAGGTCATTATTATTTCGGGTAGCTTTCTGCTTACAGAAGATTCAGTGCCCTCCTCTTCGGCTACTGTCTGTGAAAAGCACTAATGTGAATTCAATTTGATACTGTACCGGTAGAAGCATTTAAATATTGTCAGTCAGCACAACATTTGGTCAGCGGACCATTTGTATGTTTCGCCCAATTTACAAATAATTATATTATTCAATATGGCCGTGGGCTACGGTCCCCTTAAGCCGAGATTTTGCCAATCAAGAACAGTATTCGATTACGGGTGCTGGAAATTGAAATGCCTAATATAATGGGCGAAGTTTAGAGTTGTGACATTTTATGCAAACAGTGAAAGTAGTAGCTGTAGCTAGCATGAGAACTGAAAATAAAATAGATAGAGTTATATTGTGCGTACAATAATGCCTTGGTGAAAAGAATTAAAAGATACTTTGATACACGGTACGGATTTACAATGAAATGATAAACTAATAAAAATACCTAGTCGTTTTCCATTCGGTCGCATTGTCAGTATTGTTCGTTCCTAATTTTAAAACACCGGATGAAAACTAATACAGATAACTTTAAAATGAATTAAACTCATGTATTAATGATTACCAAAGACATTGTGTGAAACTGTTAAAAGGATAATATATATACTTGTAAATAATTTTTCTGAATTTCTCTTTTGTAGCAATGCAGCTAACGAATAATAATAATAGAAGTAATATTACGGGATTTGCCCAGACTATAATTTTAATATTAAAAGCTATCATTTTTAACAAACTAACAGTTTTGTCGTGTGTGCCTATCAAAATATAATACAATAAATTAATAAAAGTCGTAGCAGTGACATCAGATTCAGATTCTCTGAGAGGAATAAAGAATAAACCATATATTTGTATCATTGTGTCCATTATTTACGTACCTGTACTGTACGTATGTTCACGCATGCATACCAATTTAGGTTACTTTCTCAATTAACTACATAGTACATATTTTAGATTCTTCCTTTCAGTGCAATCAGTAGTGGTCGAATTATTATCCATTATTTTGTCTAGAAATAAATGTGTAGATGTTGGATTTGGATGTAGATTTTACATTTCCAGTGTCTAAGTCCGCAACAACTGCACATTTTAGTTGGATTTGCAAATGTAAACGTCACATCTACATCCAAATGTAACATCTACACATTTATTTCTAGATAAAATAATTGACTATCCGACCACTGCACTGTTGTGGCGTCGTTGACGTATCCGTTGGCTTCATCATAAAAATGTAAAATTCAATATTTCCATTTCCAGTCACACAGCACTGTGGGCGTTTAGGGTAAATTGGGCCAAAAATAGATGGGTATTGATGTAACATTTTTTATATTCTTTATTTTATTTGGGTGTAACATTTTTTAATTTGTATCTGATGCTGTTTAAAATGTTGGCCCGAGTACGCAGAAATAATTTTTATTTGTCAGTTAGTTTAAACACACTTGTTTCTACATTTCCATATTTTTCAAAAACAAAAAGAATTTGAATTAACTACACTCTAACAGCCACAGGTCTCTAAAATTTTAACCGATGGGGAAGTCAGAGTACGATTTATGACAAACTTCGAAATCGCATAGGTACATTGCTTTCTGTAGGATTGACATTTTAAAATTGTGTCTCCAGATGATTCCTATTTAATCTCTTAATCTGGTTATGTGATTATCGAAAAATGTTGGCCATTTGACTCTATACTTATCGTTAGATCCGAAACCAGGATGTGTTCTCTTTCACATTTTTAGAGAACTATACATCCGTAACTATATATGCAGACCTAGATTAAAAATATAAAGTCTATGGAAACCGCAAGAGTAATTTACTAGAGTTACATAAGGCACACAATTGCAGCTTTACAAGCAACAAAAACAGTTGCTCCGTATTTCTTTAATGCGATGTATCACTTCATTGTATAATTTGAAACTTTATTTTAGCATCAGTTAACTTTTTATGTGGACAATCTTTTAATATAATTTATTTCCAAACAAAAATACTTAAGTAACTAAAACTACGTCAGGTACTGGACAGAACGGAGCTCGCCTCATTATGCAAGACTTCGAGAGACATGACATCACCTTCGATTCAGAATGTATCCGTGGAAATAAACTACATATAGACCAGCTTGGAAAGGAATGCTACGTGTTAACTAAAACATGCTCTCTGTCTACTCTAAAATATATTTTTAAGGCACCCACGTCAAGAATAAAGAGAATGGGAATCTGATTGTCAGGAAGGAATCAAAATGAAAGAAACCTAACATAGAGCGTGAACAAAAAAGCGTAGTAATTTTAGCACTAAACCTAAAGATTGCATTAAACTCATCCTTATACAGCACAAAACAATATAAACTTACTTGGACGTTGAGTCAAGTCGTTTGGATCGGAGAAGGGCCCAGAGGCAAGCGGACGTAGTGTCCACGTCGTCATTGACACATTTGTTTGCAAAGAAAGTGAAAAGACCCCCTCAGAATTCATGTTAGACAGTTAGACTCAAAAAGGTCCAAAATTGACTCCGTCACCTTTGAGTTAATACCAGGAAGTTGAGCCACGAGATCGTACACGTTTGCAGGTGAAAATAATTCCGATGGCACAGTGATTAGGTTGGAAGTGTCCGTCTTACTTCTAGAAGCCACCGTTTGGAAGTTACAGGTGAAACCGGTTGCATTAAATAGTCAATGGCTTTTTCTACTTTTTCATACCGAAAAAATGAGTTCTCAGATTTATTAGTTCCAAAAATGTTTTGAAATTGAGCTCTTCTTTAGTTGCTGCATCGGAACCATATCACCTAAGAGGCAATACTTATATTGTTTTACCTATTATTCACAAATTCCCAGCTGCTTTAAAATATACAATTAAAAAACAAGCTGCGTCCCTTGTTTAATCTTCTAACTGGCCTCATACAGACCACAGGCTGACGGCCCATCCGTTTATTCCGCGCAGTACTATTTAGCCTTAGCCTCTCACAGTCCAATAGGCCCACAGCGTATGTCATTAATTCCGCGCAGTACAGGCCTCCGACATACTGTAAGCCTACAGCGCATGTCATTTATTCCACTCAGTACTGGCCTACGGCTTTGAATTTCAATTAGGAGAGGTATTCGATTTCTCCTCTTGGGGAGTGTGGTAAGCAGATGTGTGGAAAGGACCTTTTGAGATATTTATATCGTCGTATATTACTATTTATTTGTAAACGTAAATGGTTTGCCTATACATGGTCCTCCCAATGCAATGAACCGACCCCATGTTTAGGGGATATTTGGTTAGACCATTCCAGAGGGATTATCGTACTCGTCAAGCTCTTTTCAACGATATATTGTTTGTCGCTAGCGCTCAATTTTCCATATTAAATATTTTGACGTGTATACGGTGCCAAGCCGGTACCCCCAACTTGGGTGGTACGTGCACAAACTATTACGGAGCGCTAATTTACCTATTATTACGAATATGAGAGAAATGAGAGAAGCTAGAATTAAACTGGTGGTACGCTTGCATACAAAATTGCTTGCTTTCGTCCGCCCGTAAGAAATGCACGTGTGTGCATACTAAAACCACAAATTGGGGATTTTGATCCTGAAGATGGGGGGATAAATGCTATGACCTTTTTGTTTTTGGAATCCATTTTTTAAGGGCTTTCCAATCGTGTATCATATAAGAGTGTAACTTCATTTTTAAGTTTCTCTTTAAATGATATGTAATATGTAAGAAGGTATACCTTCCCAATGCAATGCAGAATGCAGTGTTTCAGTTCAGTGTTATTTCTTATTACATCTTTCTTTTGTTTCCATAGTTTTTTTTTCAATAGGCGTCACATTTTACGATCACGATAGAATTATATAATCACTTTCAATCAAAATTAATTTTTAAATAGAATACTAATAGACTTTTTACTTTCCTGGTTCTGGTTATAATAATTAATTTAATTCATTGCCTATTGTGCCTTATTGCCTATTGCCTTTGGGCCTTGTCAGTTTAATTTTAGATGTTAAGTGTAGAGGATGTCTTCGGACCTTGGGCACAATTTTTGATTTTTGATAGCGTTTTTGAATCCGAACTATTTGATGTTTAGAAGCCTATCTTCAGCAACGGCAATAACACAATAACAGCAACTCTTCGGCTAGGCAGAACTCAACTACATTTTTTTATAAATTTTTATTTTTTTATGTTGATCAAAGTTTGCATTGACTTGGACGATTTTACATTGGACAATTAAAAGACAAAAGCATCTATAACTACACAATCTAGTAATTTTGAACGAATCAAATAAAAAATGTCATCCCAGCGTGATGTTTGCTGTGATGGCCTTTATTATGAGCCAGACTTCAGATGTGAAAGAGCCACTTTTGGTATGAATTGCTTCTGGGGACCCGAAGGCGTCTTTGGCGTCGTACCCGGCGTTGTACGCACCAGAGTTGGCTACTGTGGAGGGACTATTGCTAATCCAACATACAGCTTTATGTGAATACTTGCTGCTTACAATATATCATTTTAATTAATTTTAAATTGCCTTATTAAGAAAACCTTTAACACATGACATGTACTTAATGAGAACTTCCATCATTTTTAGAGCTGATTACACAGAAACTGTTGATATAGAATTCGATCCTTTAAAAACTAGTTTTGCAACTTTACTCGATATATTTTGGGCAGAACATGATCCCACAGTAAATTGTTCGAAACAGGTTTGCAATTTTCCGTGCCTTTCTTCCGAAAATTAAAATTAATGTTGGAATATATTTGTAATGATAACAATAAGGTAGCAGATTATTTTCTTATTTGAAATAAATTGTTTCACACATCCAGTATCAATCAGTAATCTTCTACCATTCACCAGAACAAAGAGCATTGGCCGAAAAAACTCTACGGCGGGAAGTAGCTAATCGAAGTCGCCCTATTAAAACCCGGATTTACCCAGCGAAAGAATTTTATGAAGCAGAAGAGTAAGGACATTTTTAAGATGGATTTCACTCTTCCATCTAAAGTGCGATATTTGTAAATGAGCATTCAGTAATTAATCCTAATCAATTGTTTTTCCTTTAGTTTCCACCAAAAGTTCTGGCTACAGAAGTACCCATGGCTTCTGGACTACTTGGATATTAAAGTTGGGATGCCCCTCATTAGATCCAAAGTGGCTGCTCGTCTGAATGGCTACGTGGGTGGTTTTGGTCCAATGGAATGTTTTGAGGCAGAATGGCGAACTTTGGGTCTTTGCTGTGAAGTTGTTGAATATGTTCGTAAATGTATTTGCCTAAACTATAGGCCGAGAATTGGCTGTCCGCCCTACTGAAACTATCCATTACCATTATTACTATTGGAATTATTTAATTTTATTAAGAAAATGTCATTTTATACATACATTTTTCAAATCTCATCTTGCTATCTCTGGATGTTACAAAAGTAGATTCAAAAATCAAATTCTTGTTTGAGTATATTTAAAAATTAAAAATCGAATATATTGAAACAGTTCTCTTTCACGTTGCGAATACTTTTCAGGACTCCAGGCATCAATGCTTGCATAATATTTTAAAAAACAATACGAGCAATACAAAAATGTGCAATTCAATATCTTCTTCTCTAGGAAAGTTTGAGGAAATCATGTCGGTTACACTAAGACTAAAAGTGTACCAACATTTCCAGCCCAAAGCTAATAATTTAGTACCATCTATTCCATAGTGTATTTAGCCACAAATAAATTAATAAATGGAAGCCCATGAATAAAAAACATTTTGCAGGAAACATATATCTACGAACATACGAACTGATTTCGCAGTTAAGCATCTACCTGCAAAGTTCACTACAGAGCGCCTAGAAGTACAATTAGGATCTGTCATCTGTACAGATTTGCACACATGCAGAACCAGACTAGTCGAGATGAGATCATAGGTACTCTGTTCTTTACTTTGCTAATTACCGAGTTTAGTTATTCGTTATTCACGCGACTTCTCACATCACCCACTTAGACTGTTTTGTGCTCCTCTCTCAAGCTCTACGTGTCTGCGGTAATGAAGAAGTTGAGTTATAATTAGACTGACACTTCCTCGAGCCAAGCAAGTACCTATGTACTGTACAAACGATACGTCAGTGCAGTGTTAGACACACTCGTATTTTAAGTACGAAATATCGAATTACCAACAAAGGGACTATGTGCATGGACGTGGTATTTAACAATTTATTTGATTGCACGTGCAACCAAGGATAGACTAATTAATTAAGAGAATTTCGATATAATATTCCATACAAGACACCGTATTTTCTATATTAGTACGCAGGTTTTATTAGGTCCGTACGAATAACTTCGTCAGAGATGAAAAAACTTGCAATCATGCGGTCTCGTGGCAATTTAGAAAAAACGGGAAGTATTTTGTACCTACTTAAGTTTTTACTGTACGATTGAGTAACTAAAAATGAGGCTCGTGTGCATTATACATATGTGATGTCTGCATTTGTTCGTTTGGCATTTGCACTGTGCCCCGCACGAAACGGATGTAGGTAAATCTGTTTTGTATTTCTTTCAGAATTCTTACTTTTGTAAGTTATTACATGCTGTAAGTAATTTTCGAACCTCAAAACTCCATTTTTGGTATTTTTTCAATCAACTTAAGGCACAGTATTTGTTTGGACCCTATAAGTACTGTCTTTTAAGTAACTTGAAGAATCTTGTAATTGCTTTTAGGCACGTCGGGATGCAATTGATAATAACTGCCACGGACTCGACAGAATGGCTTGTCTATGTAACATTCTAGGAATTCAGCATACAAAGGGGTATACATAATCATGGACTTATGCGGTTTAGCATATTTAGCCTTAGCATTTATGATGCAACTGCACGTTCAAAATCAACACTTTATAAATGTCTCGCTCTCGCTGTATGCAGAGAGATGTTCTCATCTTTGCTAATAATTGGCACTGGTGTCTTGGATTGAGTTAAAAGTGTTAACTGGTGCTAGGATTGCTATTTTGTTGCGTCTGTATATTTCCGTCTGCCAGTCTGGGGACGATAGGATGGATGTCTTGATGGTGATTGAGTGAGCGAAGTCGGGACGTGTTTATATACGAATGAGTAGTTGTGCTTATGCATATTTAATTACCTACACATCTTTTAAAGCATTTCCACGGGAAGTTACAGAGATAAAGGGGATGGTAAATGAATGAGGCTATAGGAGTACTGACTATTGAACTTGAGTAAGTATAATAATATTTTCTATTATTACCTAAATAATTACGCAGAGACTCAAGGAACTGAGGATCAGGGTAGCCAGTTTGAGTTTGGAGATCGCAATTGCCAAATCTATGAGGGAGAGGGAAGAGATCTAGCATTTGAGTCTATGATTTAAGGTTTTAGCCGTTCAGTTTGGCTCATGGCCCTGGAATTCCAGCCAACAAGATCCCACATTTCCCTATTCCCTATTTTTCGCTCCACCATCATGACAAGTCAAGGGAAGTAAAAGCTAGGCAGGATCGAGGGAGGGGAAGAGAACGCATGCACACAGAACAGATCCTATCTCCTCAAACTCAGAAACCAAAAGAGCTACAACAGACTTCCACCCGCTAAATCCTTCCTTCAACCTTAGTGCATGCATAGACGCATATTGTACTCGAAACGAAATTTGGAGAAGAAATCCAATGGCAATCCCTATATGAGAGCTAGAGTTCCTTTTGCCTGGTTCTTTCCTAGTTCTGAGTTGTGAGGTTCTGACTCTGACTGTACTGACTCGAGAATATCATGGCCCTGGTCGAGGACAGCCCGCAACCGACACCCGACGCACCAGAGTCAGAAGATAAGATTTGCCCTACTGATAAATAAGTCCTGGGATCCATGGACCTGCACTCCCAGCACTGACTAGTGAGTCACTCTCAATAAAGACACGTAGACGTCAACTATAGTCACAGATAGGACACCAAGTCAGATATAATTACTAGGCTCCTTCATGTTCAACGTCATTATAATATAATAGCTCACAATTCAGAATACCAGTCTACAGTATTACAGATACCTATCAGTCAAGACGGTACGGTGGGGACGGGACGGTGCAGTCGAGATTGCGGATACAAAAAATAAGACGGATCTATATAGACTCATATTATATCCTATCCTTCCCTTCGTTGTAATCTAATCTAGGTAATTCAAACTAAACTAGTCGAACAAAGTCAAAAGTCTACTAAAGCGTCAAGTCTAACCGCTGAATAATTCTATCGACGCTCTTTAGTCAAGTCTTTTGAGTTCTACTTTGCCTTCATAAGACACATTAGACGGTCACTGTCGCTAGTCACCGCACTGACAAAACAACCAGGAGGGGTTCAACCCGGGTATTTTATTTCCTTCCTATAGCCAAGTACTACTCCGAGTACATGCAAAGCTATCATTGTTTGAGTAGGTAGATACACTACATAATCCCCTGCAAAACATACCCGAAACTCAAAACCAGAACCAGCGGCCCCGGCAACTAACCATTAGGAATATTTTCAGACAGAAAAGACATAATAATTATTAGAATAAATACCTATCCCTCTGTACTCCAAGAACATTGCCTACTTAAGAATAGGAATAATAATTACAACTAGGAAATCCCATTATTATATTATAGTAGTACTACAGCTACAGGGGTACTTCACTTCACTTCCCCTCTCGTTCACCCATTATTTCCTATATACCGACAGTCTGGTAATTGGTAATTTGTTTAATTATATATTTATGACAAATAATTATCCATTGAGACACTCTCTATCCTATCTGTCATTGTTATCTGACTTTCCTCCCAAAATACTTCCCTTCCTGAACCTCTCTTCCCTATTATCTCACTACTCTGTGTTTACTTCGTTCGTAGTGTCTCTTCGGTCTCTTGAAATAAAATTCCAAGGCTGAACCTCTGAAATATTGAAATACCTACCAGACCCGATACACGTTTCCATATTTCCATTTCGGAAATAATAATATTATATTTTTATTTCCAATATTTTAGTTTTTTAAGGCAATTATCAGTGATCACTCATTTACGTCCTTGCACTGCACTGCATGAGACGTACTGACAATTGCTTTCCCACATTTTAGAATTTTATAAAGTTAGACGCAGTCTATATAATTATTTACTAGATATATTATAGTACTGCCTATACGTTTATAATTACTTCCAAGTTGAAAGTATACTTGTCTCTTCGTAAGTGGTAGGTACTTTCAATTACAATAATATATGTATAGACTGCCATTCTAAGCCGTAGTTAATTATAATACTGACTGAAATAAAGTCACAACAAAAATTAAAACAGTTTCCTTGAACTTGAACTTCAGTGTTTAAATACCGACGCAGAACGTGAGTGTTACCGTGGTGGCTTGACAAGTAAACTAAACTAAACTCAGTTGACCAATAAAGTATACAGAGTCACATAAGTAATGAGTGCCAACACTATTTTATTGGATTTCTCCGTCGATCCCGCCAATGTTACTGGCAACGGTAAGCTACTACTGTCAACTATCAGTCTTATACAATTTTGTTTTTTACATTTTTGCAAAATTCATACCGTAATTTATGTATTATAATAAAGTCATTATTAGATTGCGATTGTTGTGATATCTTCAGTTTCCATATTTCCCAGCAAATAGTTGATAGTCTGAAAATATAGGTTGGAGAAGTTCATTTCAGTGAATATACCTTTAATTTCTAAGTACATGATATTGCGGATAAAAACAAAACAAAAAGAAACTGCAATAATAAATGTCTGTCTTAATCGTTTTTAATTGATTTTAAAATTTTGATCCAGGTTTCGATGTGATCGAGAAGGACATCGTGTCAACCCTGGAGAATCAATTAAAATCGGAGCCACTTCAGAAAGTGACACAGACTGAGATTGCATCGGGTGGAGCCGTGTCAATATTTCTTGGACCCAGAGGCAGTGTGATTACACTTCGTGTCTACAAAAACGGTCTCGTCACCATCAATATTGACTACTATTTAGAGGAAGGCAAAGAACCTTTGCTAACACTCGAGGTACGTGTCTTTCTCCTTTTTATCAGTTCGAAACTATTGACTTTATACTCAAAAGTAACTCCTGTACATATGTACTTTTTTCATTAAATCTGTCCAACACAATCAACTTTAAAATTTTACGTACAACCTACAACGTCTTTGATAATCTCTCGTGTCTCTCGTCAAAATTTATCACATTTTTGGTCTAAACTATATGCCTATGACAAGCTGAATTGAGTTACTGCCCTGTCACTATTGACTGCTGCTTCACTTCACCTCGCGTCCTCGTCAATTTAAAATCTAGACACTGTCAACTGTCTGTAGTTAGTGTTAAATAGTAGATAGTATTTTTTTTAATCTGCATTGGATTGGGAAGTAGGACATAAATAATCAAAATACACACTGTAGCTAAATGTATATGTTTATGTGATACTGATAGTAATTAATAGTGACACTCATTTTAAGTTTTGCTTGCACTCTTGAATTCTGAATCTCACACTCACACTGACTGAGACTGATGATGAAGATGAAGATGAGGATGAATTGATAATGCCGCTCTTCCTCCTGCTGTTAGAATAGTCTGTGTAGTTGATACATAGTATACACACACAAAAAAAAGAAAAAAGTGGAATTTATCTGCTTATCTGCTATTTCGGCTCCAGGGAGCACTACTATAACTTAGCTCTACATAGCTTTTTTAATCTTACTAGGTAGTTCCTGGCACATTAAGTCTTTAAATAAGATAATTATTACAACTATAATAAATTATAATTATTATTGGTCTGAAGGTACTTTTTACTATCGACTATGACTATTACTTGTTCCATTCCGCATTCCGCAATAATAAGTATGTACCTAAACATTTTCAATATTTAGGTAACCTTTTAGCTTTCAGTAGCTGTAATAAACAGATTAGGACGATGCGATGGTACT
>JAQFZC010001438.1:0-30179 GCA_034695205.1 Dicyrtoma fusca | reverse complement strand
CACAGGATCAAATCCCATGTGCCCCACTGTAGACTATTGAGGACGGGCCCAGCCCCACTCAACCACCCTGTCGCTCTCAATAACACCGCATTGAAAACGTAAGTTTTGATCTGTCTCGTCGTCAGTGCCGTTAAAACGGTGCAGTACAAAATAAAATTTGAGTAAAAATTGAAATTACCATATTATTACTTATGCAGATACTTTTTGTATTAATCCAGTAATTATATATTAAAACTTTATTATTTTAAAACGAGTCTATTTACAAAAATTGCCAATTTTAGAACACATTTTCCTTTTAAAAATCCGCGATTTTGCGTTCGTAACAATTTTGGTAGTTGCTTAAATATTTAGACGGGATTCCACTACGGCCATTTGCCGAGGTACACACCTTAGTTACTGCAATTGCAAGTTAGAAGTGGATAATAAATTATTATTAAATAATAATTATTATTATTAAATAATAATTATTATTATTAAATAATAATTATTATTATTAAATAATAATTATTATTATTTGCCTCTGGACGTCGATTCGGGGATTGGTAGGTTCTTAGTACTTATGTTGTAGATGTACTAGATCGTAGTTATTAGTACTTGTAGGATTAGGAAAAAATGGGGAGTAGTGAAAGGTAACATATCTGATTGCTTAGACAGCTGAATTTAAAAACAAGCTTTGCATGCAGATCGATAAAAATAATGTATATGTTGACATGAAGACTAGTTTAATCATCATTCATCATCACGTAAAAGCGTGTACTCAACTATTATAATTACTATTTTGGTATGAATTGATGCGCGGCATGGGTGTTACTTAACGATCAGATTGATCAGAATCTTTGCACAGATCTGCACGAGACAAGCTTATTAACTCTACAATGACACAAGTAATCCCGTATGAAGTTCGACTCGACAAAAGCAGAAACCTGCTTAGGTATGTATGTACATTACAACTTACAACGCAACGACAGTAAACAACATCGTCAAACAAATAAGGGGATACCTGCATGTTGGCTGGCGGGATCGGAAACTCTACACAACTTTTTACGAGGAAGGAAAACAAGTTCAAAAATATTTATTTCCAATTATTTCCATTTTCATGTATTTACAGAGATATTGATTTAAAGTACAATACAGTAGTGCAACAGTACTTATATCGACTGACTGTGATATACATAGATACAGATTAGATGTGGACAAGCGCACAGGTACTATAATACACAAATAATCAGACCAGATACAATGGCTAATTCTCGAAAATGTAACCAAACTAACGATGTTCAATATGAGCTGCGTGTGTTTCCAGGCATGTATGTAACAGTTTTGGTCCTTAGCCAATGCCTAAAAAAGACTGCCGATTGTACCAGTTAGAAGGCCACCAACTGGAACCAAACCAGCTGTTTCGATTTCCCGGCCAAGTCCATGAATTAGCCCAGGGTCTACTGAGTCCCCCTCCATAGTTACTGCCCCACCCCAAATCTTGGCCCCATCTACCTGGCCGACCTGCACCCCAGCCCTTTCCCCAGCCCTTTCCCCAGCCCTTTCCCCACTCCCCCAAGCTCCCTCCGTCACCCCACCACCGACGTCTCCAGTTCCAGCCCCTTCGTCTCCCATTATTCCCCCACCAAAGAAATCGCCCCTTTCTTTCCTGTCCAATTTCCGGTTTCACGACTGTATCCGCATCTGTAATAATTACTGTCGAAATCAGCGGTCCCTGTATAATATCTGTAGGGGATGGTATAGGACTACCGTGTGACCCTCGCGTTACTGCCAGTAGGAAACAGAGAAGCATGGCCATGGCGACTGTATTCTATAAATGCACATGATTTTTGTATTAAAGGTCTACGCAATAAATAATCAAGTTTCCAAATACAAGTAATAGGGGTACTCAGTTATTCTCTGCAACGCACTGCAAGCTATTGTTATGTATCCGCTACAAAGTTTTCAAACGCCTCTGCTGTAGAGCAGATTTAAGCGGGTATCTTTTAACATGCTATGATTTTACAGAGGATACAGCTCCTCGAGACTAGCTGCTGGCACTACAGTGCGGCAAGGATTTCTGCATTTGAGCGCTCATTTATTACCTCCTCCGTTTGCTCGTTACTCAATACAGCGCCAGACGTTGTAGTGAGAAAAGGAATAACTGAGTACCCCTAATGTTTTATACCCCTTTATATACGTACATACATGTAATATGGAAGTAGTTAGTATAAGCAGTTTTGGCACTGTCACGTGGTCTAGTTCTGAATACCTATCTGCATATATATACCTACATATTGTGTCTATTTTGAAAACGTATATTTGTATCTTTAATTGCATGCTGGTGTTCGTTCCGGGTTTCTACTAGAAGATCAATACGGTATGTAACTTAAACTTTAAAACTGCCGGCTCCGGCTCTACACACAGCAATATAATGTTATAAGCGATATAATGAGCACCGGAAATCACTGCGTATACGAAGTAAAATTGGGTGGACCCGCGAAAAGTAATTTATTATTAGATACGGCAATATGTATGCAATTAATTGACCTACCGTATAAAAGAGTTCCATCGTTGGAGCTTAACTTTTAAAACTTCGATCGGCCTCTGTTCCAATTACTTGCTCAGTCAAGTTATTTTCGACGAGTCTCACTCAAAAGTTACTTGTGAGTCTGGATGAAAGCTGCACTTATTTATATATGTACGATTATCTATAATTAAAAGTTCCTACATACATAATATATACGTACCTTAGGCCGTAGAGTTAGCAATATCTTTAATCTTTTAGATTCTCAAAAGTAATAATAAATTGATCCCGTCCATTTAAATTACTTTGGGGTAGAAGTGTCATTTGCAGATGTGTTGACAAAGACAATTGCAGTGACTCACAACTACTAATGAGCTGCATTAGTGGTTAGTACTACAAGTCGTTGCTGGTAAACATGCGTAGGGATATTAACTAGTAAGAAGGGAACTGGAGCTCAGCAATGAGCACGGAATGTTGCAGTAGATATCAAAGGACAGATTACAGATCTTCATTTCAGATTTAATCCATACATAGACATACATATACAAATTACTCTCAATATTATTTAAATGTGTTATGGATTAAAAGTATATGTAGATGGACATGTGTATGTCCTTTAGCTATGCTATATGAGCATGAAGTGAGCAAGCGAAACTTGGTTTCAGTTTCCACTGGAAATGACGCAGGGCATTGCACAATTTAGGATTATAACGCCATCGTCATTGCATTGTTATTACGTATGTAGGTACATTGATATAATTTCTTGAATTATGGGTATTACATTATGTATTTCATTACATACATAACGATAATGTATTAGTAGTGTATGCTTAAAGTAATCGTACTTGTACCTGCTAAGCATTGTGTAATAATTACAGAGGTACCTATGTACATTTGGTAACGATTAGCATCATTTTCAACAATCACAATCGTTCAGCTATGGAATTAAGAAATATCAAATTCGAATATGTATATAGGTAGGTCCGTATGTACATAACATACATGTCATTAACTAGTAAGAGTTGCTTGACGATACTAAAACGACCCCACTTGGAACCTTCAGATGTGTAGGCAGTTGAAGATATTTTGTACGAAATTAAGCGGATTTAGTGACTGTGAAACCGTAACGCAGCAGCCCACCAATTCCAGATCCGGATTTACAGACTGTAAATGCAAAGGAATTATCAACTTTGTTATTAGTTATTAGATCTGGTTCGTCACTGTAGTTTATTTGCTGTCTTGTCACTATCCTGCAGTGCAGTGGCTACAATTAACAATTCAAAACTAATCAGTAACTTAAAACTTGGTAATCCTCTGATTATAAATGCAGAGAGGAGAGGAATGAAAGCTAAAGTAATGTATACTTCATCATAATTTGGTCCATAACTAATCATTCCAGCTACTGATTTGAACGGAATTGTGTTACGCGTTCCTTCAGTTCAAACCTACTCAGTACAAATGAATATGATATGTACATCTACTGCGAATTGCCAGGCCTCCAAAAAGTTCGCCTACGGGCGGGCTTGAACCCGGTCCCTGAAATAGTTGCTTGAAATTGTAGATACTGCTTTCAGTTTGGGCCTGTAGATTTAACGTTCGTAGATGTTTCATTTTTAAATTGGTTCTGTAGTGACAGTCTTAAAAAATATTGATTTGACTACATCGCAGTATTGAGATCTGTAACCGCAACGTAGTCAAATTAATATTTTTTAAAAATTTGTCACTACAGAACCAATTTAAAAATTAAACATCTAACCGTTAAATCTACAGATCCAAACTGAAAGTAGAATGTACAATTTCAAGCAACTATTTCAGTGACCGGATTCAAGCCCGCCCGTCGGCAAACTTTTTAGAGACCTGCGAATTGCTTACCTTCACTATGGTTTTAGCATAGCTACGAGTATGCAATTTGCAAGCTATGGTTTCACCAAATCAATGCGTACATTTAATCAGAATTAATTCCTATAAAAAAGAAAGTTTCAGTTTTTGGCTACTTATTGTGCTGCGCAGGTTTGATTTAATGAAATGAAAGGTAATTAAAATAGAAAATTACTTTACCACGCGAGCTAATTGAAATTTTGCAACTCAACAGTGCGGTTGGACTCCCTCCCTCGAGTTCCCGTTTGCCTGACAGGCTTCCGGGACAAGCAGCCGTAGACGAAGGGATTGACGGTGGAGTTGGCCACGACCATTGTGAGAAGGAAGTCCTGAAGATAAGAGCTAAATGTTCCGAGTGAATCCCTGTCAATCAACTCCCACAGGACGATCACGACGTATGGGGTCCAGCAGACGAGGAAGACCGCGATAATCCCAACAGTGAGTAGCGTTGTTCTCGTTCGTGCCCGGGAAAGGATTTCAGGTCCGTACCGTCGTAGGGTCACATTCGTAGAGCACGAGGAACCTGCGTGGACACACAAATAGGTTCAATGGAACTTTTACTACACCCACTCACAATGACAATCACTACAAGGAATAAGTTGACCGATGCTTTGGAGGAACTTCAAAGGGCGGGCGCCAACAAATCAACTTTAACCTTAAAAAAATTGAGGGCCCTTGAATTTCGGCTCCTTCTGACCTTCTAAGCCTAGTACGGCACTGACGTCCCATTAATTTCACGCCCTGCTCGCGTAGTTCCCCTTTATTTGAAATTGGAATGTGGCCATTTTATTAGAATGTTTCATTGTGACTTGACTTTGATTTTATTGGAAGAAATGTTAAGCTTGTTTGACGTCCATTTATTCGTGAGACCTGATATGTTCCCATATGGACGCCATGCCTCGTTCTTTGTCTGCATTGAGAGTAGGCAAATCGTGTTATGTAAACATCCCTTTTTTGTGTTACCATGGTTACTGTGAGCCCCGGAAAGATCATCAGTGGCACCTCTGCTCGGTGTAGGCGTAAGGGTAGGTAGTTTCTGTTACCAAAGCAAAAGACTATTTCATACTTTCACTTCAGTAAAAGATGGTTCGAGAAATGTAGACAATCAGAGAGAATACATGGATTTGAACTATACTAATTCAAGGCAGAAAGATGGTTTTCACAGCTCATCAAAGATGGTATTAGATATAAAATTGTACAAACTTCCATGTTTATACATACATAGGTCTGTTAGACTGATAATTTATGCAGTATATACTTACTTAATGCATACGTACTATTATTTGTTTGGTCTGCCCTAAACGGCAGATACTATAATGGCATTTCAAGCATTTTGTTCAGTGATGTTTTATAGTGTTTTATATTTGGAGATAGGAAAACCTTGTTTACTGTTGCATGGTGGTCCTAGTAGGTACTGTCAACTGTAAATACACATGTTGGGGTTTGACTATGAATCAGTTAGAGTGCCTTGGAGCAGCACCTATAGAAGTTGGTAAACGAGATCCATTAGACCCGTAGACAGTGCTACAACGGAAATGGAGGATCGTATCGACCCAACGATTTGTTATTGGATACATCCTTGAAGGGAAAGATGAATGGACGGACAATAAAGCATAATTATGCTACTTGCGTTCTAGTATTGGATCTACGATTTTACGATCAATGATGCGTGATCCTCGATAACTGACAAAGCAAACATTAATTATGGCTCAGTGCAAACCTCCGTTTGTAGCTTAGAAGTGTTTCCACCTGACAAGGCTTTATCATCATTCTAACTGACCGCACATTGAAGTATTTATTTATATTTATATACGTGATATTTGCAGAAAACTTATATTCTGTGAGGCGTGAAAGATGAAACCAAAATTCAGAATGAAGAAGTTCCATGCATTCATACAGAAAGCCCAGATTTTGTACCCGGTTTCTTGCGTGAATGTCTCGAGACGGAAATAACTTGATTATTTCCACGCGATTTTGTCTGCGCGATTTGGTCCCACAATCCTGCCAGTCATACTAACACGTAAGCGACTGTATCGTTGTATGTACAAGAATGACAAAGTCAATGCATTCCTGAGTTCTTCTGCGAATAAAGCTGTAACTGAAATAAACAACTACAGATCCTGCTCACGTTTTACTTAAAGAATAGAGAAAACTCGAATTTTATCATTAATGCTATCTTTAGATGACCTACTTTCAACCTTTTGTTTCCTGTCTACTTCATATGCATACATAAGTGCAGTACAAACTCCTCAGTAAAACTTGCCCTCACTGTATCTCGGATCGTTAATGCTACATCCGAATTCAATTAACAAGGGGATACTTTCAAGGTATCCATCGGTACTGGGAAATATATTGAAAAGTTTCCAGCATTACAAGTCAGTTCCCAAGACAAGTCAATGGGGAAGTAATAAAACAATAATAGAAAGTTTGGCCGTTTTACACGAAAGATCATGACAAACGGAAAACTTCTTACCAGAAAGACACGCATTGCGTGGTGTTTGTTAAAGATCGGGGGCTTACAATTATTCTGCTTCAATCTACTGTATTTCTTCAGGATTTCCTGTAACAATGCGATCTGTGTCAAAAACTTTATGTTAAATCCCGTAAGAAACCAAAAGTTTTTCGTTGCCATTTGAGAACCCTTAAGTAGGCTCAACTTGAGTTTTGCTACCACCAACTAATTTGCAAATCGGCTTTTATTGGAATGGACTTCCCTGGAAACTTTGTCTTAAATTTCTTGACTCTGGGGACACTTGAAAGTATTGACTTGTTCGTTCATTTGAAATCCCTTCAAATTTTTAACAATTTGCTTAACACCGTAGATGCACGCACTATATATCGTCGATTAAGAGATAAAATGGGCTAAAAAGAATATAGCATATATTCCATATAAAACTAAACCAAGATGGTCCATATCCAAGAACTCCTGAAAGTAAAGTGGATATCCATAAATGCTAAAATAAAGCACGTATGGACTTGCACCACTCAACTTTAAAGAGTTCGTGGATACCGACCAGTTTGCTGCTTAACCCCCGATATGTAAAAACACAAATATAAGCACTTGGAAGTAGAGAGGCTTTTCTTTAACAAAGCTTATCGGTACAAATTCGGGACTGATGGAGTGCAACTAAATTTTTCACAGCACAAAAGGATCAAAGAAAAGACAAAACGATAATTTACAGATACACATTTGACCCCTTTAGCTACACTAGTCTATATTTTACTTTCTCTTGTACTTTCACTAAGCATCTCCGTAAGAACAACAAATGGATTTTTCAAAGGGTAAAAGCTTTAACTTGGGAAAGCACTCACGGCTACATGCATGCCTATGTCTAAGAAAATCGTTGACATTGTTGACTTTCCTCGATACGATGGTCACAGCATCTACGTAGTCATACATTAGGTAGGTACGGAGATAAACTATATGTACGAATTCGAAACATGAAACGACGACACAAACTAAAAGTAGAAGGGAGAAAATAGAGGATACTAGAATGAATTCTAGAGAGTATTTTAAGCTGAATGCAGTACTGGAACAAAGGCTAGGAACGCAGCGTTAAAGATTCCTCGGAAAGGTCATTTTGGACGCAAAAAAAAAAGATTTTAACATTCATACAGGCAAAAATATGCCCTTTTGGAGAAAATTGAAATTTATTTTGTACAAACCTCAATTTGGGGCAAAAAGCAGTAAATTTTTAAGGTACATATTCAGTAGGGGGTTCATAGGTAAATTATTCAACGATTGTACTACTTTTTAACCATTTACGGTGCTCGATGCCCTTTCTTAGCAAAGGCTTTCATACCATCAGTTCAAAGAAATCAAGGAATTCGGTTCCCTCGCGTCCCAAGAATCCATTCATTGAAACGGTAATTGTAGGCTTCTATTTATACAAAGCTGCTAGAATTTCGCTATTCAAAAGTGTTGAAAATCAGTCACCATTCAAAATCAATTACATTCTACATAATGTATTATAACAGTGCAGTGCAGATTATCAAAGTTATGTAACCGCTCTATTAATTTGTAATCACTTAAGGTGTTCTATGTCTTTCCTTTCCTTGGCAAATGCTTTTATACCATTGCATCAGTGCGAAGTGAAATAAAGGAATTTTGTTCCCTCACATCCCAAAAATCCAAGAAATTGAAAAGATAAAACGTAGGCCTGGATTTATGTACACACCTATGTATAAAGTTGCTAGACTAGGACTATACCATTCAATCGCACCGCAAGCATAACGGTGTAATGATTTAATGATACTGGGACTATAGTGGCACTGCATCTGATATCCCACACGTAATGCATTCCGGTGGTGTAGGGAGAACAAATACATATGTAGGTATTATGTTCCAATGTGGCTGTCACATCGCTTTATCTACTTTCCACTTTTAGAATTTTTAATAATGTCCCTAGTGCGAACTAAACTCCTGGTGCACGTCATTCGTCTCATGGACGTGAAAGGATCTATTATTCGAGTTTTAAGTACCTCCGTAACGTTGAACCAAGAAAATAGAACTTAAAAAATTTTTAACTTCAGCCTCTATATGATAATATTAATCCTGAATAGACAGTGCTATTAACGATCGATTGGATCCCTGGACTGGAATTATAAATAAAATGCCACTACATTAAAAAAAAATACGATAGCACACACTCGTATCGAAAACTTTAAAACTCGTTATCTGTAGAAAACTTATTTCTACAGATAAATAGGCAGCTACTTACCTACCTAATATTATTTATCAGGATGCATGTAACTGTACATTGTAAATTATGGATGTATTCAGCGTTATCCGAATATGTTCGGGTTCTCCTACCAAATGTTTGTCAGTTTACATTTTCCAAAAGTTTAAAAGCCATCCTGTATCATTTAAAACTGCCCAAACTAGTATTTTTCTTCATATTTTAAAACATTTCCGCACATATTTCTGATCTGTTAAATACGTTAGAGCAAAATTTTCGTTCCTAGGATTACACGACGATGGTCTGTTTTTTAAAATACATATTTATGTATCATATAGTCGAGATGGTGAGTCAATCAAAAACAGTCGTGTCTTGTTTCTAGACAAGATTTCCATATCCCATTATCCAATGGTAATTTTGTTGATGTTTTGTTGAACTTTGGGGGAATTTCTTTCAAAAACGGACTTTTATTGAATAAAAATACTCTGGGTTAAATTGTATTAGAATTCCAAGAGGCTTAGGTAAAGTAAGATGAAATGGATGCGAAGCAGTCTAAAAGGACGTAAGATCAAACTGACCGTATGCGTAAAAACTGTAAAAATTTGGTTTTAAAATGAAGCCCTAATGGATTTATTTATAGTAGTGGAAAACGTGTCCGATACGCTATTGGTTTATGGCATGGCATAAACAACAAACTTCATTTTTCAGCTTCCTCCCATTTTTTTTTGGAAGCGAAAGTAAAAACCAATAATAATAATTTGATTGTAAAGTCACTTCTATGCCACTGAAGTTGGAAGTAAAGTGAAATTTGACAACCAAAAATATTTGGAACATCAATACATACATGAATACATATTAATATAATGTGATTTTGATTGTAATACTTATGTTCTCTGGCTTCGAGTTCAAAATCGTGTTCAATGCAAATACGGATGTGGTCTCGTACAAGCGAGCTATCCTATGCCTGTGTAGAAAACATCAATTTTAAATAGAATACTTCCAAACTTTGCTTGTCAATAATACCGTCACATGATATTTTTATTAACATTTATTATTAGGGATATTTGAGCCATTGAGCTACTGCCATTCTCAATTCTGAAAGTGAGTTCTACCTCTATCAATAACAGTCTTCAAATTCCCGTTAGAAAACACCTACAACAATGGTATAAATGTTTGCCCCGATGGGAAGCTAGTATAGGAGTAAATAAGTACTAAATATTTACACAACAATTTCACGGTGTACTCGTTTACTGTTACACAATTTGTGCTGGTGCCTACTTTCACTTTTGCGAGCTTCTCACACACGGTTGTGGTTCTTTCTTATTTTTGGTATTTTTTTTACCTTTGATCAAACACCACGTGTCTGACCTTGAGGTCACATTCACAATGATAGGCCACAGTTTTCAATTTATGAAAGGTGTCTTCCTGTGCCAATAATAATCCCAGAGGCCAGAGATAGATTAAAGCATATGCAACTAAAAAAGTTTGCTGTCAAAGTTTTCTTTAAAGGGAAACGGAAAGATTGTTCCCTGAAAAATGCTCCCAAGCTCAAACGACAAAAAACAATGCTCACTATTACCAAAACCGGTATGCCTACATTAAATTGTATAACCAAAAATTTAAATGGAACTAGAAATTTTCTCTGGACTGTCTTGCTCTATAATTTTAGGCTGGACTGATTTTAAGAAGCTTGTTCCAAGCATGTTTTAGACTGAAAACAGTATGTAGACGTACTGCTGACTGCAAATTCCCAGTTTTATTTCTAAAAGTAAGTTCAATAGGTAAGTTCAAAGGTATGTACGAATGGGGTAGAGGAGCGTCAGTTGACCTAACACGTCAAGTAGATAAGGATATTCGAGCAGTCTACTATAGTATTAATGATTACCGGTGCATTCGCAAGATGCAAAAAAATAACTGGATTCCTACCTAATGTTGATCTTTGGATTGCCGATTGGCGTAAAATTTCAGTGCTTGAAAACAGACTTTTTTTTATACGCGACAAAGTAGCAGCGAAAGCGTAGATTTTTCTTTAGCAACTCATTAGGTATGACTTGTTCGGAAAATATATTTATACTGCAGCCAGTATAAAACTCACTAGCCGTAAATGAGAATCTACTTTACGAGACAAGATTTGCTTCCTATCTCAATACTGAATTAAAGGATCAACAAGGAACACAATCTAATACTTTTAACTTCACTGCTACAAAAAAAACTAAATTCGATGCAATAAAAGTCTTTTTTGTAAAGTTGCTAAGCTGCAACTTTCGCTGAAAGAAAAATTCTTTAATTTCTCGCCGCTTTTAGGGGAAAAAAACAGCCTCTGCTACAATATTTTAAATTTTTTTGCTGACAAAATAACTTTTTCGCTTATGAGATACGCTTCTCCCATTCTTAAATACTAGTTATTATGATTACGTATTTGACATTAGTGACGTGATTGCGGATACATTGAGTGATTTATAGTGAACTGCTCCCGTCTTAACGGTCTCGCACCCTGGAACGTTTTTTCCTACAATCCCTATACAAATGATCCATTTAACAGGCATGCATGTACACACAAAGAATAACTGGGAAGCTTACTCGATCCATCCGATCCTATTGCTGTGATTGAGCTTTTAGAAATCCGACGAAGAATACTTCCGTAAGAGAAGATGATAAAGAGGAGTGGGAGGAAGTATAAGATTATAAGATTAAAAATTCCATTTGCAATTTCACCATTCTCGCCCAATACATCCGAGACACACTGAAGAAACGGAAGATACGTGGGATGAGCCGCTACGCGAAAAATGATGAACTAGAATAGACGTACACAAAAAAAGTTTGCTTTACGTAAATAAGCTGGATGATTGTACATAAATGAAAAATCTATTGACAAGTATAGAAAATTAACAGCATCAAAAGTAACTAGGCAACTACTTCAGTATTGAACTATTTTAAAGTACTTACCTGTGGTAGAGAACATACAGTAGCTCCGATCCAAGAGCCATAAATCATGGATTTCACTCTTTTATTGGCAGTTAAGGATCTTAATGGATACAGGACAGCATAGTAGCGATCCATACTAATGCAGATCATGATCAAAGAGCTCAGGTACAGTCCAAAAGCTCGGATGAATTGGACTAGTTTACCTATGCATTTCAAATGAATTAAATCAATATGGTAGGCAGATAATATGCCGTCGGTTAAAAGGCAAAATGGGGCACAACCCTCACATCGGCCACCGGTTTACTTTTGTTTTGACAGTTTATCGATACGAACCATTTTGCTCTTTATTTGGATGTTACTCATTTCGCCTCTTAACCTACTCTTAACTATACATATTATAATACAATTAACTTCTACGTCACTACGAAAGGATACTAATAAAATCGTTCATCTATATAGCATAAATATAAAAAATGAATATTGACCTGCCCACTTAAAAGTTAGTCTACCTTCAATCGACGGAGTGCAAACTTTGTTTTTATAGCAAACACTGTACTGCAAATGTTTATCTTACATTAAGAATAATATGTCCAAATGTCAGAAAAAAATGTTCATGGATAAATAGGACAATTCATATTTTTCAGCCGCTGTACATTACACAGGTTCAAGTCACTTGTAAGCCTTAGAGTGAGTGTCAGTTAGTGAACAAATGTGACATTTTCAGCGTCGGTATCTTTCCTGAAGCTAGTGTTTCCTTTGTGTAATCACGAAAATAACATGTGCCCATGCGACGCAGTGCAAAGCGTCTGTCAGCTACAGCTTCTGCATCCCTTTCGACTGTCTCCCGAGTCGTCACTATTCCCTACGGTGACAGAAGAAATGAAAGGAAATGAAAATGTAGCACAGATCCACGAACATATACGAAGGTTTGTTGTTAGCATGTTTTGAAAAATAATTATTTCTGTACTATATAGGTATACCTGCATAAGTACCTGGATGCGGATTCAGTAATGGAATTTAAATGAAAATAAATGGAATAATTTGAACACTGTTTACCACTTATCTCAATCACTGAGTCTGGAATTCACTCACAATGAAATATTGCTCTTGTACCTTTGATTCATTTTTGACGATAATTAAAATTAAAGCACCTACGCATTGCGTAACATTGTAAGTAGCAAATAGTACATAGTTGGTTGTGTATGGGAGACAGAACACCGTCGTCACCGTCACGGCGTCAACACAACCCAGCGTAGTATTCGACACAGCCCGCATATTTAATGTCGGATCCCCTGTAAATACCGTATTTGACAGAATTATCGCTGGGGCTCAAATAATCGCCGGGGCTCAATTAATCCAAGGGCGTAGCTGAGTCTCGATTTCGGGGGGGTCTCGTTAATAGAGTAAAAAAATTTTCAAAAAAAAAAAATTTTTTGCCCTATTCTATCTAGTGTAAACCTAAAAATTTCGGGGGGGTCTAGAGCCCCGGAGCCCCCCCCCCAGCTACGCCCCTGAATTAATCGCTTATTAATAAATCAATTAATGATTTTCGTTATGAAGAAAGCTCGTGTATTTAAATATTTACATGTCATTATTAGTTTTGAATGAATAATATTATTTTACTGTTCTTCTAATATATAAGCTTGGTTGAAATGAGATTTTTCTGATGGTTATGGCTTTTTTAAACAGCGTTTTTTCTAGTTAATTTGAGAATTCCGTACTTGTGCATGAATTAGAGCTTTAAAATTGTGAATATTAATAGTGAATTGTAGTTTTTGGTTTCACATGTCACAATTCCAGCAATGATTGTGAAAACAATCCGCATCTTTTAATGATCTAGTCCAATGAGTTCACGTTAGGCTTAGTGACTTGGGTTATTTTTGCAGTTACACTAACTACATAATATACTTAAGCCAAGTGAGAAAACGAGAGAAAAAACGAATTAAAATTATATTGTAATACCGTATATTCTCGAATAGAGCTCCTGGGGCTCTATTCCAAATTCCTGCATTGCATTCCGCATAACACAATGCTGTGTTATGGCAGAACCATGGAGGGGGGTCTTAGGGGTGGGGCTCTATTCGAGACTGGGGCTCTATTCGAGAATATACGGTAATTGTGATTTCACCTTGAGTTATACTGATTGTGATTGTGATAGTTTTCACAATACAAACTACATTTTCACAAAACTATTCATCACAATTTTAAAGCTCTATGGATGAATGCATAATTGCCGGTGCTCAAATAATCGCCGGGTTTGATGCTCATAGTTTGGATAATCCCCGCGGCGATTAATCGGTCAAATACGGTACTTTGCATATAGCATTAATCTCCGGGGTTCTGGCTATGTGAATTGGAACCACCCACCCGCCTACATTTTCAAACTAATTTAAAAAGTCAGTTAGGCTAATTTTACAGATGAAGTAAATCATACGCGTAATCATAAATTAGTCATAAAAATCTTGTACTGCTTCTCTCTTATTCTGATTATGAGTGTTGTGAATAATTGAATGATTGGTGTGGGTGTTGGCGTGGGTGTAATATTCAAATTCAGTCGTGATTCGTGATTGTCAAATTACGTCAAAGTCGTTTCAGTGATGTCGTAGTATTGTGTGATGTTTGTTGTACTGCCTATTCTATATTATTTAAAAACTACGGTTTTAAACTTAATAGTACCTCTGTTGTTTACAATAATTCAGCGATTTTCCAGTTTAATAGGTTAGGGATTGCAGAATAGACTGCTATCATTATTGTTAGATTTTCTACGATGCGATGGTGGGATGCGATGTTAAATTAATGTTTTTATAAGTGCAAGGTTGAAAACTACAGACCGCAAAATCAGTTCAAATAAATAATTCTGAAGCAAATTATGACACGTATGTACATATATAATGTTATTATGATCCTGTTGAATGTACTGATGCATGTACATCTATTATGCAGGCACTTATACTTCAAAAGGGTACGTATGTATACAACAGCAAAATTAAATCACAATAATAGTATGTACCTTAATTATTTACTTGAACTAATTTTTCGGTTTGTATGCCCGTAATTTATGATAAACGACGCCTACTGCCTACTAGAGTAGTGTTAGCGGGCCAGAAATCAGCACAGAGTTGTGAAGTGTCCGTTGTGCAATCAAATAGGCTTAACTCCTTTCTGAGGGAGCTATTATACATTCTAGTTTTTTCATGCAAAAGCTTTTATTCTGTGCTGAAGTACATTTAGGGTTTAAAGCCTAAAGTTGTATGCTTTTTAAAAATAATACATATTATGTTAGAACCACAGTTGACAGTATGACAAAAATCCAAAAACTTCTTCACCTAAATGTTTCCTACGCTATTGCCAACCATCTTTCAAGGCATTTTCTCAAATGTCATTCCGGTTCAGAAAAAAATCTTTTTTATTTGGATATGAACCGTGATCAATTCGAGAAGAATTGAGTTTGAGCCAAATACATATAGTAGTAAGTACATATAGTACATACCTGGGATATGGTGGTTGCACGAATGTTCGAAAAAACGAGGTCGCACACTCAGGTGACGGTAGATTAACATGCATAATTAAATGGACTTCAGGTGGTCATATTCTGAAAGTTCAAGCAATTGTATTTCGTATTTCATTGTATGTATTTGCTGCTCTAACTTTGGCTCCGGTGTACCTTTGATCATATGTAATTATTTTTTTAATGAACTCAGAAGTTCTTGTCTATTTGCCAATTAAAACTTTGTAAAACGTCAAAAGTTCTCGTGTTTTACAAACACGCTCGCGTAAATACAAACAAGCATAATATTTTGCCGCTACCCCTGCCCTACACTCAACGAAAAATTTGAAAGTGATCGTCCTTGCCAAAAAGTGAATCCTTTAAAAGTAATCACAACGCGCTTAATTGTATCATAACTCATAAGGATATAGAAATAGCATATGGGTCCCATCTGTAGCGCATCATCATTTTTGTTAATATCCTACCTTTTTGAGTTATAATGCAGTTGAACGCATTGTGAAGATGCGTTTCAGATTATTAGAATAGGACTCACTTTTTAGTATAATGCCTTGCAGAAAGTACCTGCCTAGTTTTCTTTGAGTAGTGTGTACCTATTATGTACATTACCGTTTGTCGTAGTCGGTTCGTTAAAATATTTCATTGACAGAAAAGATGACAGCATATGTATGTAGAGCTCAAATGAGGAAAAAGTGTTGCAATGGATAGACGAGTTAATGTATCTAGAGAGCGACAGAGAAAGCAATCGAGACTACTAATTGTGATGTCGACCCCAAACGTCTGCCGCTGCGTAATGATTGTATCCAATTAGCTGAACAGTCGTCAGGGATTGACAAAGGAAGTAGCCATCGAAAGTTCTCCTACGTTAAAATTAAGCATTCCATGCTAAGAAGGGTGTAAATATAAGCTTCTGTTACAACTTTTATCTCATCCTCACTATATATTTTGTGTGAATACACTCCATAAACCGGTTAATACTGCCCCAGTTTTATTTTTGGAAAACATTGATCTATTTCCTCAACGACTTTCATAGTTAATCGAACGCACCATACTGATGTAGAAAATAAGGTATTACTAAATCTGGATGGACAATCTTTCCACCTGCGCCCTGGTGACTAACTAGTAAGTGAACATTAGCGTTGGGGCCATATTCTGTACATGGAAACTAATGCAAGTAAATACTAGGCTTACATAAAGGAAGCAGTTACATGCCCTTTGTAAATGTATTTCACTTTCTTTTTTGAAATAAAAGCTTTTTTTTTCTTCTGAAGAGAAAGCTTACATATTCTAGAAAAGTACAAAGCTTTCGTTTATTCTAACGAAAGCTTCTTATTACAATTGATTACAACGTGAAAGAAGCTCCTTCTTTCATTCCTTTGTAGAAAATAACTTGAGCTCCTGCTCCTACAGTCCATTAAAATTAACATAAAATGAATTCCTTGAGAGTCTATAATATAGTCTATGTGAAACTGAGTCATGTTTAGATCTAGAAGTGGAAGTGGAACTTACAGCTGATTTCACCCGCATACCACCCAATGGACAGTCTCCATCCAATCTCTGTAGGAATGAAAAGGAAGACGACCATGAGATCCGCAATATTGAGATGAAGTAGTAGCTTGTACATGGGCGAGCGTCGCCGTTGAAGTAATTTAAGAAGGAATACAAAGACGGTAACATTTCCCACAGCAGCCACAATAAAAATAAAACTATAAACCAAAATGCCGTTCCAGGCTTCGGCACTCACTTCCGTGAAGGAGGGTGGTAGTGGCGGTAAAAGAGGACGGGATGAGTCATTAACGAATAGCGTCACTGATATGATAGGATCTAATTGATTCCGGTCACTTCTTGGACTGGCTTCCATGTATTCAATTCCAGAACCATAGCCATGTAGATCTGATATATTAGAGGGGAATAAATCCTTTTCTTTCTCTCTCATTTCGAGCTCAATTTTTTGTTTTGACTAGTTTTAATTAGTTTGTTAATTGTGTACTGAATGCTTTACTGTGACATTTCCTGTAGTAGGTTTGTGAATTCCTACAATTGTAATTACACACGTTTTGGATTTTTCCACAAAATGAAAACTATGTAGTACTTTCACTACGCTTGATGTTTGGTAGTTAAAAGTTTATTTCCAAGAAGAAAACTGTTGCTCCCTTCGTTGCTTTGGCAGTCGAGTTGGAAACGAGAGCAGGACAGGTAAGCTAACAATTCCAAGATTGGATTTCTGTATCTTCGCTTTCACGAGGCTAGTGGAAGAAGCACAAACACCGACTGTAGAGTGGATGGAGAAAGCAACATTTGTTATATCTGCTGGGATGCACCGACTGATTCCATCCGAATTTCGGATTCTAAACGCTGAACATGGACCCAATACCTACATTGCATTGGTTCCAAGAGCACCGAATCTAAACTCAAATCTCTTTGGAGTACCTACATGTGATGTAATGAACCAGCACGTATGAGACGTATGTGATATACATACCAACATCATACAATGCAATAAAGTATCATTTTCGAATAAAAAGAACTTCCCTTTCGTAAATGTCGTTCTGTGTGCGGGTGCTCGGAATGTTTACTTTACTGTTAAAACTTGTGGAGCGCACATTGTGCAGCTACCTGGATGTACATAGTCGAGGGCAGTTGCTAGACTATAGGACTGTATCTTGCATTTGAAATATTTGGGTCATTCTAGATTGAATTTCAATTTTGACAGATGAATGGGCGGCACTTTGCTTTCTTTATAAATATGACACAACATAAAATCCCATTATATATATTGTTTTAAATATATTCATTATGTGGTACTATTCTCGGGCATTCTTTGCTAACTAGTAAGAAAAATATGTTAGTATTAATTATAAATGAGCTATCACATAATCTCCAAAGTTCCCTAACAATTTTAGTTTGTTTTTAGCTTTTAGTTTCAGTTAAAGTATAAAGTAACAAAATGAAATGTAATACTAGGAATTAAAATAAAACCAAAAGCGTTAGCAAAATCCTGCAGTTTTATTCCATGTTAATTCCGAAGCTCTAATTTACAGTCTTGGAAGCTTGCCTACAAAAATAGTTTTTACAAATTGATAAATTATTATTAATTTAATAGTTTCTAACTTATTTTAGAGCTCTCTTAAGAGCTTTTTCGAGGAAAATTCATTACTTTTTACGTTTTCAGCAATAAAGGAACTATCACTTCAGCTTCAAGGTTCCCTATGCATTTGTTATTATGGGTTTTGTTCAGGCCATTATTTTGTACATACAGAAGAATAGCACAAAGCTGGGCTGTGACAGAGAGATCCAATTAAACAAACAATTTTCGTATAGTAAGTAATAAACCTATAAGCATTAAGGCAAAGCTAATTAACTAATAATGGAAACTAATTAACTTTTGAGGAACAGGAAAGATTGAAAGATCCCATGCTACATGTACGTATCACGCACAGTGGCTAAAAGATATGATGAATGGAGATTAGGATTTCATTAATTCATTAGTGATGGTAGACTTGATAGTTTGTAGCTCTCATATTTACAGTAAACTATGCGTCAACTACACTTATTATCTACTGCAAGGAGAGTGTTTGACACGGCGAATCCGGATTGCAACCAAATTTTTTGTGGTTGTACATAGACATTAACCATGCAATTTTGCCTCCAACCATGTGAAAACTTTCAAAAATAGGTCAAAATTCAAGTACAACTTAACACATACATGAAAAACTCGAAGATGACATACGCTGGCTGCTTTTGTCTGGATTTCTTGGGAGTAATCAAGGATTCCGAAGAAATATTTTTAAAAATTATTACTATTTGTATTACAGTAAAGTTGTTGTATTACTAATATTACACTTGAAAATGACCTTATTTGTTTGTATAGTAGTAACCGTCCTATATGTTCTCGGTCCCTAAATGTGGTCAGTGAGCCGTCGGTGGCTGCCGGTTTTGAACCGGCTGCAAAAATTTAAGTTTGGGTGCAAATAAAAGCTTATCCACTCCCCTTTGTACCGAGGCGACGTTCAAGTATTACGTAACACAAAAATCCTGAATTTTCAACAACCACCGACCGCGTGTAACGCAATAAGCGCCCCCTGTACAATGTTGTAGGTATAGGGCTGTAACGCACAATGAAAGGACCACCAACCCCTTTGACGTTACGTAATACTTGCATGCCCCCTAATTTGGAAGTTTATGACAAAACTGAAACCGTAAAAATTCGACAAACTGTAAATTCAATTTTAAACTTTTTTTGAAATTCAAAATGGCTCAATTCAATTTCTAATAATTTGGTTTAAATCTCGAGCCTTTTTTCGCTGACGATATTCACGTGTAGGTAGGCTCGTTTGGTATTATTTGAAGGCAAATTGCATGATTTTATGTTTTGTTGTTGCTGGCAAATTAAATCGAAACGAAAACAGCCGAAAAATGGCGTAAGGTCCTACATGTGGTCACACCCTGTTTCACTCATTTGAACACAGTGAGAGGTGTAAAAATACTTTAAATGGTGTCTGCTTGAATTAAAATTACTTTTATTAAACATTACACCGGTGATTGTAGAACGTAGTTTCACCTTGCTTATACTATTCAGGTTTCTTTTTTGGTGAAATGTTTGGGAAAACCACTAAAAATATTGTTACGACTAGCAAATGTTCACGTGTAGCGTAATCACGTTTAATGTCGCAAGAGTGGTATCACCATTTTTGCAAAATGTTCATAAAATGCAAACTAATACTTGTGTAGGAGCACCCTCAACCCTGATTTGCAGCGCAATCTTTTGGTTTTCGGCTTGATCACATTTGTATGTGTATGTAGGTATGTATTTTAAGAGTTCAGTGTTCGACACGCTTGTGACATGGCCGTTCCAAACACGTCTTAGCTCACTAAGTTGGGATCATTGCTATCCCCACTAAAAGTTTAATTTAGGAAAATATGCATAGGACAGAACCAATATGATGGATTGAGAAATCCGTGGAACGTCGTTAGCTATTCCTTTAACCCTATTTATTACCATAAGATCCCGAATCACTAATTTAGAGCGATAGGAATTTAGGAGTCTCCTATGCCAGAAGGCGACCTTATATGAAGAATGTGGAGTCCGTCTAGAGATATGTAAGTTGCTCATGGCCACTTTATTCTCACTGTGGAACCTCCACGAACGCCCACATTCTTCACTCCGGCGATTTTCGGGCGTTCAAGTGATTTGAATGTTATAGGCAGGGCTCTGAAAAGCCGGCCGGTAAAAATAACCAGAAGGGCTAAAATCCAGCGGGATAAAATTGAATGACTGATGTCTGATGTTATTATCCCTTTCTAATAAGCCCAGCCGGTTATATTTAACCGGTCTATTTGTTATTTTTATCCCTTCTGCTGGTTATTTTACCCCACTGGTTGTTTTTACCCCTTGCCGCGGATATATGTACCCCTCGTGTTGCATTTTTTAACACAGAGGCTTGTTTCATTCCGTTTGGTTGCGTTTGACCTGGTGGGGCCTATTTTACCGCTGGTTCCATTATTAAAATTAGATAACTAAAAATGTAATGGTAAAGCAATTACATAGCTTTGTATATGTTTTCAAATAGTGACCCCTATCATTTCTAGCGCTCTATTTGCCCTTATTTTCAATAGGGCTACTGGTAGCGATAGTAGTTCACAGTTAGCTCTATGAAAGGGCTAGGAGTAGCGCTAGTGTTGTCTGCTAGTTCTTTGATAGGGCTAGGGGTGGCGCGAAGCCCACTAAAGAAGTGAAGCGACTTAAAAGTATGTATCATTTAGTTCAAGCTATTCAGTGGCTAAAAAGTTAGGTTTACACTGATTTCTGCACACTTTAACATTTAAAATACTTCCAGTGACCCGCGTATTATTGGAGACACGCGCATTATTCCATTCAAGCCCTCGGACCCCCGCGTATAATTAGAGACCCGCGTAGTAAAAGAGAATTTGCGGTACATTTAAGTGAAACGTTAAAAATGGACTTGAGTCAATGATTTTAAAGACGGATTGACCTTATGCCTCAATGCTTCTTCATGGACGCGACGTGATGTGCTAATATTATATGCTGTGCTTCATTATGCTGTTTTGTGAAATTATTATTCTTTATAATTTTCTGTTTACTTTTAATTTAATTAATTTTAATTTTTTGCATACTGCAAAAAGCTTTTAAACCTGCAACCAGTGTAAAATTGATAATTATTCTTTTTATGCTTAATGGTTTTCTTAATAATAATTTAATCCCGAGTAATCCCTACCGTTATTGACCAGGTCTTCGGTTTCCATAGGTCTACGTCTACACTGTAGCTAACATGGATTTTTTTAAAATCCAGTGATCAGATAATCCGACCATGTACGAATGTATAGATCAGAGACCGCACAAGCCTTTTATTTTATGCCAAGAAAATAATACAGATACGAACATTTTCGTAAATAAGGAAACAATTTTATTATTATTATTATTTATTTTAGGTTTCGACCATCCATACTACATCCAACGTATTTCTTATTTATTCCGGCCCTTTACTATATATATATACCACCCGTAATTAACATTCTACATTGTCTACGTACTTATTTGTGTTATAGTCTTTACACCATGCATTCTAGGGTAGGTATTGACACAAACCTGTTGGATTCCCCATTAGAAAAATTAAAACCGCTAAATACCCGTTTAGAAATCAGTAAAGCTGCTGATTACATTTTCAGACGACAGTGAAACATCATTTTCACCATCGGAAAACAGCCAAACTATTGTTTAAACTTGAAAAAAGAGGAACAGTGCTACCTGTATTTAAGCTATTTAAAAATCACCAAAACAGCTTGTTAACTGCTAAAGCATATTGTATATTTTGAAAACTGAAATATTTGGAATTGTTTTTTAATTGCTAAGTAATGGAGCTTTTATCTACAGATAGCGTCCACATTGTTCGCCTCCGCACGTTTGTTTGAATTTATTTGATCCCATGAATATGCAGAATTTCATTAGATATCGTAGGGCAACGGCCCTCGCCCTCGGAAATATCAAATGTTTTGCAGAATCTGGGTGAAACGTCGTCCAAAAAACTTGTAATCTCAGCATCAGCCGCGCCTGCATTAAAGAAGGGCTTGTAATAGTTAAACATCTGCCTAAGTTGCCTACGCATTTCATCGTTCATTTCACATGGCTTCACTTTGTAGTCTAAGCTGAAGGAATGCAGTTCAAGTGAAGTTAAGTAACTCCTCCACAATTCTGTTTGGGCTGCAAAGCTTGGGATGGAAATTAATTTTTCCAATTTTTCCCTTGAACGCTCTGGGAAACAGCTAATGACATCCTTGCCAAAGACAACACTGATATAAAGGTGGCCTCCGGGCTTAAGCAGTCTGACCATGTTTTGGAGGGCAGGAGTTCGAAGGTCATAAGGAAGCCAGTGAATGACATAGTTGGAAAAAACAAGGTCGACCTTTCCTTCCACAGCAGTTAAAATCGGATTTAATTCCTTCCATCCTTTGGTAATGTCACAGACAAAAAAATTGGTGTTTTTGCAAGTTTTGTAGCAACCCGCCTTGGCAAATTCAACCATTTTTCCATTTATGTCACATGCAAGGAAATGTTCGACGGGAATTTGTCTCACCAAAGCTTGGGAAACGTTTCCACTGCCGCAACCGACATCCAATATTATTGGAGCCCTAGTGTGATTTTGTTGGTCAATACATCATAGAATTAATTATTCCATTCTACATTTTATACAATATTATTCTTTTGGGATTAGTCCATACCCAGTAAACCATAGAAAGTCACAAATAAAACAAAGGGTTCACATTTATTGAAATGCTTTAAATTTTTATTGTAATAAATTATTTAAAAAGCTCTTACTTTGGAAGTCCAGCTTGAACGATTTTATCTATTTGTTCTGTAGCATCTTTCATATGAAAGTCGTTCAGTTGAGAGTAATTTACTGGATTAATATTCATTAATGGATTATTATTCATTGCTATAGTGCTTTTGATAATCTTAGTTTAAGCAGGTAAGGTTAGAAAATTCGTCCACACAAATAGCTATACAATACAGAAAAATTTGCTTCCAAATATATTGTACAATACTAGGCCGCTTCCGTTGGAATGAATGGAGTTTTAATTTCAGTGCGCATATGGCAAAGTTCTATAATCTATTGTTTAATTGTATTTTTACTTGGTCTTTTTGTTTTCATTCATGGCTTTACACCCATAATATATTTTTATGTGATACGGACAATACATTCTATTGTGAGCAGTCGAATTATTGCTATAAAGTATACAAGAATTGTTTTCGACGGAAACCGACACAGAAAAGAAAAACCATTCACATTTCTTGGGCAATGACAGGAAATCGTAATGTCTTTCGTTTCTGAAAATAGCACAATTATTGTGCTATTTAATAACGGAGCAAAACTGTATATGTATCTATGCTTATTTCAAAAGTTCTGAAACGTCCTATATTACGTGACTATGTGAATACCTTTTTGAAAGTGTAAGCTCTACGTATTAATGGATACACGTATACCTTTTTGCCAGAGCTTTCCGCATTCTTCATGGGCTTGCAGTGAATTATTTCGTCATCTTCTTATGAGTCAAAGAGCATGGGAAACTTTAACTGGTTTAGGGAAGCACACGGTATACCTTAGGCCTTCTAGGATCTAACTGTCATTCTAGTAAAATATGCATAACACTAGCTCAGATCAGTAAGCCCCAGGTCAATAAAATTGCGACAGCAATAATTTTGCTTTCGGTAAAACCAACAGCTGTTTTGGTGTGTAAACGCTTTCAGTTCTGAACTTGGTTTTGTTTAACCTTTTCGGAACGGTGATATACATAATATCTCGTTTTACATCTCTTTGAAAAGGTTAATTTCTTGTTTTGACAATTAGTTAAAGTGTTAGTTAGTTGTTTTGACCTTTTTGAAAAGCCTAATTTCTTGTTTTGACCATTTTTTAAAGTGTTAGTTACTAGTTTCGACATTTTTGAAAACGCTGGTTTCTAGTTTTAACCTTTTTTAAAAGCATTAATTTCTAGTTTTGCGACGTTAGCTTTGAATACGTTTATTATACAATAAACACTTTTGCAAAGCATTCTTTCCATGGTTGAGGGCTTCGCAGTTCCGAATAGGTTAAAGAGAAGATAAATTTCGTTTTATCAGGCTCAACGAGTATAAAATTTTAGCTTCGGTTTACTTTATTTTATTATTTTTATGTCAAACGTTTTTAACAATCAACTCATTCATAAATCCTTTTAGAAGTCAATATTTTTGTCATTGTAAACCGTACAGTGCATGAAATATTTTTAACTAGAATTTAATAGTGTAAAAAGTATGCAAAAATAAATTGCTTATACAGATGGATAAAAAATCAACAAATTGTTTCTGCCAACCCATTGATTCTCCAACCAGTAATTCACAAGTGTGACGTACATACTTGCGTATTTAACTTAAAATAACCAGAACTCACGATTATTTTCTACAGCACCATAGTCGGAGTAAATATAAACATGCAGCTGGCGAACAGAACTCCAAAGTACTAGATACCATTTAGTCCGCATTTCAAAAAATACATACATACATATGTATTTATTTTATAGGTAGATAGGAGTCCGAGTATAAAAAACAATTTGGAACATTTTCGAATAAGTAGATGCTTGCAAGATTGCTTGCTTGGACGATACACGAAAACGTCAACGAGCAAAAGTGTAGCAACACGCTTGACGTGTCTAGATCACCTGCAAACCTTGTGCTACGGGTAGAATTTTGGGCAAGGCATCAATAATAAAAAATTAAAAAGGAATCCTTTATGGAATCCAACTACGGAAGGTCTTATGACTTTTTGAACTTTTTAAATTACAAGCAGTGCGTTGGAAATAAATGCGTCATATGGCTGAAAAGCACGTTATAAAGAGGTTTTTTTTCAAAATCACCAATTTTGAAAAAACTATTGTTAAACAAAAGCTTTGTTTAATAATATTGTTTTTCCAAACCAGCACTCTACGAAAAACTATTTTGTAAAAATTTTAACGAATTATTTTTTAAAATCATTGATTTTGAAAATACTAGTTTTTAATAAAATCGCTGGTTAAAAATATTATTTTTCCAAATTACCACTCTTTAGACAAGTCTTTTTAAAAAGTGTAAGAGCTGTTTTTCAAAATCACCCATTTTTTAAAAAACTATTTGTAATTAATAGCGCTGTTTAAGAATTTTATTTTCCCTAAAGTACCACTCTTCAAGAACCTCTTATGTAAAAACTTTAACAAGCAATTTTTCAAAATGTCCAATTTTCAAAAAAAAAACTATTTTTAAATTAAAGCACTGTTTAAATATAATATTTTTCAAAACTAAGCTAGCACTTTCTGAAAAAGCCTTAAAAATCTTTTACTCGCCGAAACTCAATCCCTGGAAGTAGCTACTACCGAATATAGTATGCATTTCTAGCAAACTTATAGGACCATATGATATGTGAGCACAACAAGGATACTTGCGTATCCGGAAGCTCCGTGTGACAAAGGAAGTGACTCTCTAAAAGATGGGCTAAAAATTATTTACACGTACTTACTTACATATAAAGATATTTGTTTGATAAATCACAAAAAGTTTACTGTGCAAGCTGAGATTTTAATCTTGTGTTCATAACTTATAAATTGTTAAAATGCTTTACTACAACCATTCAATGCTAGGTGACGGAGATTTGCGTTTGTGTTGGTTGTGTCCCACTAACTACTACTTCTAAGGTTGTTTACAAATGTTTACCTAAGTACGCAAAAATATCTTTTATTCAGCAGTTTGTTTTTCGAAACTTGTTTCTACATTTTTGAATTTTTTAACGATAGTATAGCATCTACAGACGCAGACGTATATAATATCTACGCTTTCCTTGGCCAGGATTCGTTTGAAACCAACCAGTATGAATTGGTTTTGAATTAATTCCTTATTAGTTGTTAAATTATATTATTATCTCAACAATTCATTAAATTCATGTTAAGTATTTCTAACAATGAGAGCGGAGGCATGAGATTTGTTTAAGCTTTTTAAAATTCAGATGGCTTTTACATTCCCATAGCCCTCATGAGGGTTTTAATTCAACTAGAAGTGTCTCAAAATCAACGACAATGCTCAACGACTCTGCAGACAATTTGCTAACGGTATATAGAATTCTTTCATTGGAAAACCCATCTTGGAAAGAAAGAAGTTATTAGTACAATTCCTACTTACAATTTACACTGAGAACAGTAATTGGCATAACCACCATAAGAAATTACTATCCACTTAATAAAAATTTCTCAACTAAGTCCAAAAACTGTTTTGTGTGAGTCAAGTGAAGATCATGTCCCGCTCCTAGTACAACGTGCATTTTGCAATTTTTCATATTTTGGGCAAAATACTGAGCGTGCTTAAGGGGCATAAGTGCATCAGTCTCCCCGTGAAGGACCAGGGCCGGGCACTGGACCTTTGAAATCCGCTCTTTAAAAACGGTATCATTTAACATTCCGCTTGCAGACTCACACCAATCATTGTACAGTGCTTCTAAGCACTCCTCTCCATACATGTTTAGTTTGCATTTTGTCATTTCCTGTAACGGTTCTTTCATCCAAACTGACTTTTTGGTGAGTCCTATTAGTAGCACACACAAATAAAACAGAATATACCTAGGTTCATTCCAAAGCATGAATGTGAAAGTGTAATTGATTGACGACCCCTTACGTGAAAATATCTTTACTTGGACGTCATCAACGAACGCAAAAGACCCCCATGTAACCAAATTACGGACTCTTTCAGGGAATTCGGCCGCCAGTGTGTAGCCTGTAACCCCTCCATTTGACCAAGCAAGAATCGAGTACTGACTGTAGTTGAGGGTCTATACTTGCATTTAATTATAGAAAATACGAGTCAGAGGACTTGTGCAATTTAGTAGTACTAGATACAGTTTTAAACCGTTGTTAATTCCTGCAATTTGTGTTTATATAATTCCTTAAAACGTACTTCCATAAGCTTTGCCACGAGGACTGCATCACTGTAGAAATAATCCCGGACGTGGTGTCTTTGAGGTGGTCGACTTTTTCCATGGCCAGGTGGATCCCAAGAAATCAGACGGAATTTTGATTTGTCCATTTGGTCAAATAACTTCTCATAATCTGTCTCTATTGTACCTGAAATAGTCAAAAGTCGTTGCTGTTTTACGGTAGAACTTTAATCCGTATCGAGATTTAATACCGAAAAGTATACAAATTCTCTAAGTTAAAATTTCCATTAACTTAACAGTGCAACCTTATTTCAGATATAAACGATAGTTCTCCTATTTTTATTGTTCTCTAATTGTTGTAATTAGATATGAAATACATAGTTAATTATTGTCGTACCAACTAGTCCAGGTAAGCACAGAACATTATGCTCCCCATTCCCCTCCTCTCGAACATTTAGATTAATTCCGTCAATACAGATTTTCCGTTCTCCCTCAAACAATTGGGGTGCTTGCGCCGTGCAGTATTCTTGAAAATTGCTAAGGTAGGTCACTTTTTTGAGAGAAATCAGCGTACATTGCTGATTGAAAGATTTGGCAAAATGCAAAAACTTCGACATTTTTAGGATCATTTGGCAAACGATTAATCCCTCTAGTTTAGTCCTCAATTTAATACTGACAAACATTATTACACGTTTATAGTGTATTTTTGCCCTAGGTTTTCTTCCACCAAGAATTTTATAACCTTTTTTGCTTTTTGATTCACCAGTTTATTGTTTTACGTCTAAACATTACATAGAGTTAAATCATTGTACTACGTCCGGCTATTAATTTTCAATTGCTCTTACATTGCTCAATTCCGGCCCTAGGCCCTATGGTTATTTTACTACTGATAATCCTATGTTACCAGATTTAAGTATTACCACTACCTTTGTCTCTACGATTAGGAAAATTCTGAATGAAACGCCGCAAGGCACTAAACTAGCGCCGTTACTTTTTTTATTATTAATTAATGTAGTCCTAATCAAGTTTAATGATAAATATGGTAAAAGTACAGACCTAATAAACTTGGAGTATTTAGATGATCTGACTTTTGCAGAATGTGTTTATAATAAAGCAAAGTCACACATGCAGGATATAGTACCCGACATTTATAATTGGTTTACTGAGATAAAACTAGAATTAAACCCAATTAAGTGTAATATTATGATAGTAGATTTTTCAAGAAAGAAGATTGCATCAGAAGGCTATAAATGTACAATAAATAATCAAACTGTAAACGAAGTCCAAGAAATAAAATTATTAGAAGTGACTTTGGCTAATAACCTTAAATGGAATGTGCACATAGATAATGTGATATGTCGAAGAATTTTCATACTAAGGAAAATGAAGCAATGTAGGTCTAGTATTAGTAAACTTACACTATCCCATATATTATGTCCTTTATTAGGCCAATATTGGAATACCCTCACGTTGCCAGAAGCATGTGGAATCATGTCCCAAAATCATGATTATTTTGGTCGTCAAAATCATGCTATTTTATCATTTTTAGCAGTCAGTAGCATGAAAAGTCTAATCATTAATTATCACAACAATTATTGTAATGCGTTGATACACCTAATATTCGCACGATTGTATAGTTATCGTCGAACAATGACGTAACAAGCGTAGTTGTACGTAAGTGAATTTATAATACTAACGCAATAACTTTCGGATGTACTGTTTGAAATGAGCATGAATAGCAGTCTCCAGCATATAAATTGTGATTACTTAGTCGTATGAGCGAATGCGACAGGAATTAGTATGACATTACATGCTAAAATGTACGGAACTGTATCATGATACTACCTGCTAATATAACCTATACTAACCCCCCTTCAGGGGTAGGAAATGAATACAAAAGCATAAGTAGTACGTTTGAATACGTAGATCTTTCTGGAATTTTATTCCACATATTTCATCCATTTAAGGCAATACATATAATACAAATTGGAAAATAAGACAAACATGTTTGCCTTATTTTCGGTGTAAATATCTACTTCGTGGTATATTTTTACTTCTTGGCAGAACAATCTTTCGCTGCTAACCTTAATCATAGTAGATTTAAAATTGACAAAACACTCGTAATGTAGGAACGAAAAAGTACTTCCTATTTCTTTTATTTCTACGAAAACGATTGTTGACATGGTTCTAATTGCATTCTTTGTAGTATAAGCGTACATATTACTCTTTGTTGTGTAGTACATGCAACATACTCAAAAATGCTAGTTATTGGTACCTTAAGGTAGAATGAGATATACTTTACTTGCTTTGCTTTCATTTGACTTAACAACGAAAGACTTTACGTACAACGGATATCCTTGTGATAAATCTTTGTATGATTTATTCGCATGACCCCAAGCGTGATTCTGTATGACTCTAGTATAATCGTGATCCCCATTTGCACATGTACATTGAGTTGTGTGCCTTTGACGTTTAGCATGATTCCACGTACGTCGACATAACTTTACCAACGTGAGGGTATTGTTGTGTACTTTGGGGCCCCCTCCCTATGTAATAAATTAGTTAGTGTAGAAAAGAAATATCTTGCTATTATATTAGCTCATAAAATAGACAAGGATTCTCCGTATAATAGTGCTGCTAAGAAGATCAATATATATATAATAAATAATGATTTATTCATTGGGTCGATTTGACCGTTCGGTCCATACAACCTGACTCAACCAGTCACTGTGGGTGAGGAAGATAGG
>JAQFZC010001437.1:0-30193 GCA_034695205.1 Dicyrtoma fusca | reverse complement strand
AAGAAAATATGCGATTTTGGTTTTTTTGTCTTACAAAAACATCATAGTCGCAGCGTTGCATCCAGTTTTGGTTCTTGACGCCATTTCATTACGTTGAAAATCATTTCATTTATTTATAATAAGCGAAGCAGTCGAAATTTGGGATTTTCATTGTAATGGATTTACGAGAGTGGTTGAATTCGCCTTTGGGGGAAACTCAACCTAACCGTTTATGATATTTTCAGCTAATCACTCGATATTACTGCTTTAACAGTCTGTTCGTCATTGAATATCCAAATATATTACACAAATTTCAAAAATTGTGTACTGTTGCCACTGTTGGGAATTTAATTGACGAAACTCGCTTTGAGGCAGACTGCAGTACTGCATTAGTCAAGCGTTTTGATGTGTCTTTTTCAGTTCAAGTTCAGTCATTTTGTGTTAAAATAATTATTCCGGATATTCATTGCTGGTGATTTGAAGAATTACTTTTAAGGTGTGTGAGCAAGTTAGCAAATCGTATGCTTTGTTAGATAATAACAATGTACCTTTTGTAGAATCATTAAGATCTTCAGTATTATTTATTAGTCGCTTTCTTTTTTAAATTTTTCGTATTTGTTTGTAGCAATTATAATGGCTGCGGATCCTCCAGAGGCTGCCCAACTGCAAGGCCTTGCCAAGAAATTCAACTCTGTCACACTCCATGGAAGGGCAAATGTAAGCTTTAACATATTTATTTGTTGTGTAACAAAATATTGAAGATGCTTCTACTGGCACTATACTCCCTTTGGTACCATTTCACTTGAGAAATTTTACTTTATGAAACATAATGCTATTTCATTAGAATGAGATTAAACTTATTGAAAAATATTGTTAATACACAGGTTGCAAAAGTCACTTATGGCTTACTTGCGGGCATCGTGCTGTATAACATGTTGAAACCCAAGAAGGCTGCTGCTGCTCCTGCTACAAAATAGATATGCTAATAAATTATTCTAGTTCAGACGGTTGCACATGTACAGTGTTGTCAGCAATGTTATTATATCCATGTTTTTGGCTTTGAAAGCAGATGGAATTTATTGTAGTGTTTAAAAAAAATGTACATTGTAAAATTAAATATTGCCATTACATTAAACGATAAAATGTAGTTTCAGCAATAACTGAAGATCGGGAATTTGGGTTTATTTCAAAATAAACTAGAACAGATGTTTAAGTGATTACACATAGTATTCGTATTCTTCTGCATTTCTTATGACTTACCTTTGAATTCTTCACACTGCAGTGCTTTGCATTTGTAATTTTTGTGACCATCCGATCCATATTTCATGGTAAAATCTATCGTGTACATCAAAGTTGAATATACTATTTCAAGTATAGTGGAGGAATGTAAAGGTAATACAGGTTATCGGCATATAGTTTATCCTTTAATATTAACTTGTATTAAGATTCTGAATGAATTAAAGTTCTCCATCGGTGATTATATAAAGTTCTGCAAATTATGTTTATTGCATTGTGTGTATAACCTAAAGCGGCCTTGTCAAAACAAGATGTACGTATGTTTGTTAGCAAGGTCAAGTTGTTGATCCTGTCTCTCCTTCAGTGATAAGACCCTGACTGAAATCCATAGCATAAGTACAGATTACTTGGCATTTAATGTGCTTTTAGTTTTGGACTATTCGTAAGAGCATCCTTGCAGAAAGACGTACCATCTATCAATCCATCTTCAGCTTGAATATTCCTTCAATGTAATTTTTTTTAAATTTAATTTTAAGCTTCATAAGGTGTCTTTCATCTTTGCTAGTCTAATAATTCAGTTTCAGAATAAATTCAATTCATTTTCATTTCAGTAAGGCAGTTAAAGATTTTTATGCGTGTAATTATATTAATTTTCTTTTTAGTCTTCCAGCGCAGTAATAAATTGTATAAAAAACATTTGTAAAGTACAAGAGGCAAAAATTGGCAAAAATTCATAGGATATTTCTTCAGTTGTTAATCAAATCATATTCAGTCAGTCTAACCTAACGATAATAGAAAAATTACTCTAATTTTGAATTTTTACTTTTCATAATTTACAGTACAAACCACAATGCGTTTCGTGCAATATTACGCTGCCGGTGACAAAAACCTTCAGTTGGGCGTACGAGTAGATCAAGAAATTGTACCGCTATCCAATCTTGTCGATAGGGATTCTGTTCCCATAAGGTCAACTCTAGAACTTTTAAAGTCTGAAGATGATGCTCTGCTTCAGCAAATTAAAAGGTAATACTTTGGAAAAATATAGCGGTGTATTCATCTGACAGCAAAATGGGACTTTATTATTAATGGGTTGTATTGCGTCGATTTTAGTTTGGTAAGCAATGAAACAACATCAAGGATTCCCTTGAGCTCAGTACGTTTGACCTCACCGATCACAAATCCAGACAAAGTAATATGTATTGGCATGAATTACAAAGATCATTGTGAGGAACAAGGTGTCCCTGTCCCTGTAGAACCTGTGATCTTTAACAAATTTCCGAGTTCTATAGCTGGTCCGAATGATTCCATTCCTTACCCTGAAATTACTAAGGTAAGTTTATTCACCACTCCTAGAAAAACCACGAAAGATTTTGGATTCCAGTAGTCCTTCGGTGATTTGATACTGTAATCGTAGCAGTTGTTATTCTAATTGTGACAATCTTTAAAGGAACTTGATTTCGAGGTGGAATTGGCATTCGTTGTTGGGAAAACTGGACGAAATATTCCTGTCGAGGAGGCTATGTCATACGTGTTTGGGTACACGGTGGCTCATGATGTCAGTGCTCGTGACTGGCAGTTGAAAAAGAATGGAGGACAGTGGCTTCTAGGAAAAACCATGGAGGCGTTCTGTCCTTTGGGACCTGAAATTGTCCCGAGGGAAGAGATTTCAGACGTTCATAATTTAAAGATTCAGTAAGTACATTAGTTTTTAATTTTACTGCCTTATAGAATTTGAAGTAAGGAGATATTAATTCCGTTGGGGCGATTTAACTGTATGTATACTAAAAGTTCCATTTACTTCAAGATGTCGAGTGAACGATGAAATAGTTCAAGATAGCAGTACCGCCCAGATGGTTCATCAAGTTAGCCAGATTGTTTCTTTCAGTTCGAGGTAAGCTTACTACTTCACATTCGTCACATTTTAGGGGTTACGGTGGAGTTAATTATAAATATGGACAATGCCATTCATATTGCAGATTTTTTACGTTGCTTCCGGGAGACGTATTTTTGACTGGAACACCTCCAGGAGTTGGAGTTTTTCGGAAACCTCCTATGTATCTAAAGGTCATTGCTGTTTATACACATTCGTATACTTTAATAACGCAATCAGTTGCTAGTTAGTAATAAATTTAAATTAACAAGCTAGATAAAATGATAGTTAAAAACAGAATGTACGTATGTTATGTCACCCCGAAGAAGTAAGTTCTTTTTTACAATTACTTACAGGTAGGGGATGTTGTTGAGTGCTCCATTGAAGGCCTTGGAACAATCCGAAACCCAATTGTAGCCACAAATGCAAACTAAGGGGGCATTGTTTCTATTCAATCAATTACTGAAAAGTTAAAGCTGCCTTGAAAAAACTAACTTTTGAGATTGAAAACCGTTTATACGGAAATCGTTTATAGCATTATAGCGTGTATCGCTAGTAAAAAGAAACAAATACAATTGACCAAGTTGGAGAAAAAATGAAAAAACATTGCTTTTATTGAACGTTTCCCTATAAATTAGTATGGCAATAATTAGTACGATAATGAACAATTTAGTTAATTTGAAGGTAAAAATATTCTGCATTTATAAATATCGCATTCAGCATTTTTTACGTAGTGAACCTGAAACATTCTTGGGCATTAAAACGGCGTTCAAAAATAATTTACACTGGCTTAAAGTATCTTGTTGAACTGTGATCATTCCATGTCAGGTGAGTCATCATCATCTTCCCTATCCCCGTCCGAATCACTGTTTGCCTACAACACAAAGAAATTCAGATGAAAATGTGATTTAGAATTAAAAAATACTTTTAATTTTACGGGATTGGTACAACAATATTTGAAAAGAATCACGCAACAGGACTTACACTTGGAGGCGTAGCTTTCAGCTTCTTTGCATCTGTTCCATTCTCTCGTTCTAGATCCTGCTTCCGTTTTTTGGATCCATTTTCATCAAAAAGGCCTTGCACCGTCGTTGCAGGAGGTTTACCCTGCAAAAGCAATATTTTATATGTACTAAATATTATGTACAACACGCCAATTTCTAACACGAAACGTCAACAAGCATACAACACTTAGTTCGTATTTAATCATACTTGATCGTATGCAGCTTCTCCAGCCCTAATTTCATGAGCGTCGAGGTTCTCGTCCTCTTCATCCTCTTCCTCTTCCACATCTTCTGATTCCCCTACATCTTCCTCTGAAGCCTGAGCTAAAAACAAGCGATAAGTTACAAATTACTGTATCAATTAAACACGGAGATAATCATTTTCTAAGCTATTTCACACCTCTGTTAAAATAAGGAATGCGACAACGTTCAACTGATGTCACTGAACGGACAATTTAAAAGAAACTTACTAACTGTGTGCGAGCCGAGTAAATAAACCGGACCCTGACCTTCCGCCAAATGAAATGTAGTACCAGCAGGAAAGTTAATTTCCATACGCAGTTGATCAAGCTGGCCTCTCTTCAAAAAGGCTAACGGCATCGAGACTTTATTTCCCATGTTAGGAAAAAATTCAACTTCGATTACTTGCTCTTCATCTTTTGCAGCCTTCCGATCAACGATCACCTAGAATTAAATCAAAGCACAATAACATTACAACGACGTAGGAGCTTCCACAAGTAATCTGAAATTGCACATAATAGTTATTGGAAACCTATTTTTTTAGAACTTGAATATTGAACGGTAATTTCTTTGTTTTACCTGATGGAGCTTTAAAATATGATTTACTTCGTCCTCGTGCTCGTAACCATTCAATGGCCACTGCTTGCTGGTGTTCTCCCGAGTAAGTTCCAGACCTTTAGAAAATTAAATCCTTTACTACTAAACTTTTTCTAATATGAGCAGTAATTTCATTTTTGAACGACCACATGAAAACAATCTCGACAAATGATACGAGGCAAAATAACACCGGAAATTAAGTAACGTGAGTGTATAATTATCCGTTAATGGATAGCATGTATTCGTATTCATATTTCTTTGACTCTCCCTGCCTGACAAATACACTGAATGGAATCGATTCATTCATATATTTATTTTAATTTCATTCCATGTATGAAAAGTAACTTACTGACTAATCCAAGATTAGCTTCTGACAGGTCCATGTTGTATGAAGTATCTGCTATGACCGTATTTGTTATCTCTGTGGGCACAGTGGGAACCACACCTGCAATTTTGTAAACAATAAAAAGGCATATTGTATTGGTTAAGTCAGAAAGCAAATAATGTTTTATTTTAGTATTTTGTTTTATTTTGTATAAGGCAAGGCGCTGGAAATTAATCTCCGCACAACAAGAGACAAAAGGGAAGTTAGTATCCAAAGTCACTCACTTATATTTCGTGGTCGTAACATAGCTCTTTGACTTTGAGTCAAACCTGATAAGTACCTAAATATGTACTATTATTAGTATTCCAAACTTGTTCCTGCACCGTTTACAGGGAATTCAGCCAAATAAAAGGATTTTTGGGAGCTAAAAAAATTGATCAGTCAACCCTATTTAATAATCAATGACAATAATAGTTGATAGTCGAGGTCTCTTCTGTACTCTGAAACCACTTTTTGTCCAATTTCTAACAAAATGGTAAGTGCTTTGGATTGAGGAGGCAAAGTCAGAATTAAGAATTTTATTTATACCGGGGGTAGGTGGCTACTTAAACTTGTTTGAAGACACGGAAGACGAGTAATGAATAATTAGTACTGCTAGCCAAGCAGAGCACGGAGCAACACAGCATAACAACCGTAATAATTAGCTATAACTGCCTATTTTAAAGCACTTACACTAGGTGGGACATAAAATGGATTTTATAATATTGTACAAACAAAACACTCGTTGTCGATAACAAAATTATTTACCCGCTCTACCTAATTAGAATACTCAGTACGTCTTATTAGTCAAATATGCAGCATAATATTCATACATTCAGCAATAAAGAATTTTTAGACCGGCATTCATCATACTACGTGTTTCCTACCGGAACGTAATTTTCTTATTAGGTATGTCAAAATTAAAATAAGAATTTATTTTCATATGCAGAGTTATTGAACGTCAAAAAAGGGCCACTAATTCCAGCAATCGCAGCATTAATTTAAAGGCATTTGAGAAGGAAGATACTCAATCTTGCCTTGGCATCTAACTAAATTGATGATAAGTTCGTCGGTATTTTATTTCTGTAATTTATTCAAATAAATTACAGCAAGCGGGTACTTACTTAGAAACTACAAAAAGGAATGTCAATACATTCGAAGACTAGCGTAATTAAATATTTTATCACTTATTTATCCTTCAATTTTATACTTACAAAGTATCTTGTGGAATTCAAACTATTCTGTACAGGTATGCCCCGCCAGCACGTCGTGACTTTTGCCGAAGTGTCCAGAATTCCTTTCCCTTATAAAGATTATAAACTGCGTCCACTTGACATTTCATCCGCACCTGCCAAATAATGAAGACGAGAAATACAGTATAATTAAAGTATACACTACACACAATCCTGAAATTTACTACTTTACTGTTGAACGAGTTGATTTATAATAACACTAAATACTAAACTTAAAATTATTATTTCCAATCTAAAGTAAAACAAACCTCAACTCATTCCATGCACATTGAGATGGTCGTTAATTTCAAGATAGGAAATCTCCGGTTCAAAACAAAACTGCTATATCGTATATACGCTCTGAGTCCCTAAGTTCCTTAGTGATGTCTTTCCAGCCAAAGGGTGTACATTGCATTGGGGTCTGTGGGTCGGAATCGTCAGCCCCCATTGTTAACATTGTTACAGGGCGAAAAAGCTGATTTGCTGTAGGTAGGGTTAGGGTTTGCATTGGAACATTTCAGACAAGTATTTACAACTTGTTGACGAACGACTTTCTCCATACATTGGGCTGAAAGCATTCAATACAAAATACAATGGACAGGGTTGTTTCTTCAACCCTCACTAGTTAGCACTTTGGGGTTGCTTCAGTTCAGTTCAGAGTGAAAGGCGCTTCGTTACGATTTCTTTAACAATAGCGTTGTTACCTATACACCTTTTCACTGCGTGGACTTCACATTCCTCATTGTTGGATGATCTGTGGACGCTGAATATGTCCTTGAAAAAAAAACAAAAAATTATACCAGTTTTTACCAGTAATAAAGCTGGTTTCTCGATCTTGCTAGTCAAGGTTTCCTTCATTTCTTCCAAAGATTTACCGCCCTTTCAGCAAATAGAACGGTAGATGGCAAAAAGGGGCCTTCAGTCAGTCTTGTTGTAGACTGAAGACTGAACTTGCATCTTTTTAATCTAGAAGTAAAGTCTGTCAAACTGTCTAAATAACAATTTTTGGAGACTGTTACTTATAATGCAATCTAAAAATTCCAGTTTTCCAAAACATACTTCTTATTGCATTAAAATCTTTTTGTAAAAACATACCTCCCTAGCCTAGGTGTGTACATCGGTTTAAAAATTAAATGGAAGCTAGAGCTAGTAACGGACAATATTTACCTTACTTAGGCACAGTTTATTCACAAAGTTTCAAAGTTATATTAAGTAATACAATGGAGTTCAAAACGGAAGTCATAGTAGGTACTCACGACGCTGACACAACACCAACAACGATTCAGAAATATTAAAAATGAAAACGAAAAGCACACCAGAGACACTTCACAAGGCCATTATTTATGAAATTTACACACTTTGCATAGCCAAAATTGCTATTACCAATAAATCATATCAGTCATATATCACGATTCCCAATACAAGACAGAGCGTCAGGGCTAAGTGTGGATAAGAGTTTATAGCGGCTCACCGCAATGATTCTATTATCAGTAGTTTACATACTTGGTTACTGAAACATCTGTTGAAATTTAGCTGAATTTACAGCTTTTACACAAAAGAATATAAGACAAAAGATTGCTCTATATACTATGATGTAAATATATGGAATAATAAATAAAATTCATATGCGTTTGTGTCTGGGTAATGATTGATTCTATTTCAAGGTGGTGCGGAATAAATCAAAAGTTGCTTCTCCGCATAGGCAGTAAGGGCAAAGAAACTTCCCAAGGCATCAATGAAGCAGCCACCTACCAATACTTGATTCTTCACAGACACACTGGAGATCATTTTTGGCTGAGTTGACAGATCGTCCAGATTTACAGGCTATTTAGGAGCAACAATATACAACAGAATAAAAAACATATTATTGGAAACAACACTTGTTTGGCATTCATATTTTAGTTTCCTTCACCTTGTCATTCAATTTTTCCCTAATTTTCCATAAACGTGCAGTATTATCTTCCGAGACTGTCAAAAGTATGGAGTGCTTCCTGTTCAAGTCCATGGACACAATCCATCTTGAGTGTGCTTTGATCATGACCTGTACCTCTTTGCTCTTGATATCATAAATTCGAATAACGCCAGAAGCATAGGACCCAATCACATGATTTCCAGATAAAATACACCCAGTTACACAGTCCTCCCTGAATTGCAATCATAAAATAAATTTCATTGACTCTGCCAGTCTGTCTGTATCATATTTATAAATAAATATTTCTCAGATATCTCAGCTGGAAACTCTCAAACTAACTCCAATTGGACTGGATTGATTATCCAATTAAATATTTGAAAGGGATTTTTATACTAGTCTACAAGACGCTACAAGGCGGAAAGCTGGTTCAAATCAAATAGACAAAAAGGAGAAGAATAAAATGCATACGCTGCCAAAAAATCTCCAACGACGGAGAAGTCGTGAAGACGCCAAACTTTAATAACTCCAGTCGCATCACCTGAGGCCAATATCTGTTGATTCTTGCTCATATCTTGAATTGAGCTTAGATGTAACTTTTCTTTTTGGTGACTGTAAGTGACGACGCCTTTAGCGGGCTCAAATTCAAAGCATAGGATATCTCCGCTATCAGTCCCTAGAGGCAAAAGACGTACACATATGTATATAAATGGTGCAAGAAGTCTTATATTTTATTTACCCCACTACTCTCTTGATCTGCCAAAACGAGTGTACTAATACGACCCTTTCCCCCAAACTGAGACTGACACGTTCCTTGATGCCCAAGTAAGGCAACCATGCAGTGTATGTAGGTACATTATCCAGAATATTATGTGACTGAAAAAGCTGGCAAAAGTTGTGTATACTTCACAAAGGGAAAAGTGGGAGGGGAAATTGTGAAACAAGTGATCCTTGAATAAGTAAGTAAAGGGGAAGAAGAAGTGGAAAGTGATGAAAGTGCTCGCCTCCGTACGTACATGTATTGAGATCGAGATTGGCTGACATCAGTTTAAATTACAATTGGAAGAATTTGCTCTTACACAAGACTAGACTAATAGGAAGAAGCCATTGGAGAGAAAACATGGGTTCTCTAAGTTGGTGAAAGGCTCTCAAATTCTCATGTCAACATGGGAAACCAAGATCAAATACACCAATCCAAAGTCCACGGAAAGAAGATACTTAACTTTCACGGCAACAGCAGCTCCGCTGTCCTTTCTGACTTAAATCTCATACTTTCTCATGTCAAGCTCTAGTTTTTCACACTCACTTGTCCCTACATACCTATTTTGGACGTTACTTTACCTCCCTAACATACACTCAAAGTCTCATCCTATTAGTAACAGCGTCTTCACACTTGGACCTTCTACATAGGATGTCCACGCTGCTTTGAGCATTACATTGAGACTCAATCTGGGGTGTATCTACTGATCCCAGGATCTCCCCACTCTGGCTTCCTTTCCCTTTCTCGAGAACAAAATTTCCTTTCCTTCACCGTCTGCAGTTCCTTTCAGCAGTAGACGGCCCACCGTCCCCACTATATACATTATACTCCGAATCATTTCCCTTCCTTGCCGCTAAACATGCTCACTCACCCGCAAGAATTGAATTCCCCACGGACGAGCAAGCTCGGGAGTATCCTGTCAAGCCCAAGACATTCTCAAACTTGCCAATGTTCTTGACCCCATCCTGGTCGTAGAAGTAGAGGCCACTTATAGCACCCAGTAGTAGCACATATCCATTCATTGTTTCCAACCATTTTGCCTGCAAAGAGAAGGTGAACAAATCAAATATTTACAACATGAACGCCTCACTTCAAAGCTATATTACACAATGCACAGCTGTTTCTACACAAATATATAAATAGGTATGTATGGAATGAATTTTCAGATTTGCAGGAGGAAGAAAGACCTGAAGAATCACAGTTCCCTTTGAGATTTTATTGGACATGGATGCGGAGGGGGTTGAAGATCGAATGAGCTCTGTTAAATGAATGGACTGTTTATGAGCATAGTCCAAGAGATGATAGTTTTCACCCTCCACGTGATAAATGACAAAACTCCCTTTGTGAATGAAGCCCAGGGAGCAACATACGGGGAGATTTCTTTTCGGCTCCGGATAGTCCGTCAAGGCAATCAAATTCCTCTGAATGCTCGACGCACTGTACTCAATTGGGATCCTTCGACATTTGTCCAGTTGCTCCGTTGTTATTCCTGCCAAACAACCACTCACCACCTCCTCCTTCACTCCACCACCATCCCCATCTTGAAGCCCTTCACCACTCGCCTTCTTCACGATCGTCTCCTCCATCATTATTTCACCCCACAACCTCACCACCCTCCGTCCACGGTCAAGATCTCCCTTGTTTTTATTTTTACTACTACTCCTTCTATTTGGACTGGAAATGTCCTTTGCCCAACTAGTCTTGTCTCCTATGCTGTGGACAGGAGGGAAATGCTCGGACTGTTTCTCTCGTATTTTTTTTTCTCGTCTTGACTTTCCCCGCTTAACTCACGTTTTGTTATTGTTTCGTCTCTACGGTAGCCAGGAACAAGTTGCTGGGACTTAATCGATTTTACTCTGTTTTTCTCCCAATCAATATATGTACGCGATGGTCCCGGGAGTCACATTGCATAATATTATACGTGCCATGTATGTAATTGCAGGATGCTTTATATGAATTCAAATGTAGAGATATGCTACTACGTTGTACGAAGGTATAGGCACACACTCGAGTACTCCTTTCCTTCCGTGTTTAGTTACTATATCATTCTGCCGTCAGCGTCTCCGTAAAGACACGTGTACGTGTACATATGTGTATCGTGTATGTGTTTGGCTCTAGGTACATACATACATACCAATACAGTCTACTATCACAAACCAAAATCTCCATGTGATATGCGTTTAGCTGTGTCATCGGTTCGAAACGATTAATTGCTTCAAATGAAACGAATCGACAAAACAGTCATTTATCATCCAGCAACTTGCAGAGTTGTAGAAGCTCCTTGTAGATGAAAAAAATCCATTGCTACTGAGCTGGCAACCAAACCCAAACCCAAAATCAGTAGATACAGCATTTCCCATGTGTTAGACATGTAGTTACCTAGGTAGGTCCCTACATTTTAAAGAATCAGACACACTGTTGGGATCATGAAACTTGCGGATCAGCTAAAGGATTTCCCAGATATGTATAAAATATCAAAATGCACGAGTCTGGTTATGAAAGGATATTAATTATTGGTATGCCTTAAAAATGGAGGAAAGACAAAACTAGGGAGAAAATTTTTGAATACAATATTAATACAAATAACGAAGAAAAATTCACAACATTTAAGAATGAGACTCAAGAGATAAAAGTAGATGAAAAACACGATAGGAGGACACAACTTTTCAATTTCGTTTTGAAGTCGTTAAACCATATAAAGAAAATATTATTCTCGGCGACAAAAGGGAAAGGGAATTGAAAGGGGAAAGCGTGGGAGGCAAATGGTTGAAAGTAAATTAATATGATGCGCGTACGACTGAAGACACCGGCAACTAAATTATTTCTATCCATATTCACCCACACTTTTTTAATATACTGCTCCTCTCTACTTGCAATTCCTACCACTGCAAAACTTTCTCTTTCTACCAAAGTATTTTGATAATTCGATCAAAGAGGAAACAAAAATGGAAAAGTTTGCTGTTGCATGGAACTAAACAGCACAGCACAGGAAGCGGATGGTGATGATGGTATACAGCAGAAAAAATCTCTTTTTATACATTGTCCCTTATGGTAAACTAACGACAAGCCCCCGCCAAAGCAAGTTTTACAAAAGGAAGGCACAGTAGTTCGCCATACGCACTGAAACTAACTCCACTGTGACTATGACGCACATGAACCTTAATAATCTTTGATATTTTCTGGAATCACCTCCTCCAAATTAAACTGAAAGACTCTCAATCTGACCCCAGCTGTCTTAAATACACTTAAATTTTGCATTAAATCTAATTCAAGCCTATATAGTCAGACACAGTGGGAGAAAGTATAATATTATTCCGAGAGTTTAAACCCAGTCAAAAAGGAGCATCTGCGTCTCTACAGTTTAAAAGTGGGAGGATGAAAAATCTATCTAGTTTTATGTCAGCATGTAATCTTTGCCAATTACTTTTCTTGGACGGAATGCTTCCTAATCTTTTAGCCATTCTTCTCAGTGCTCGGAGCTCTGGGAATTGGAGCTCACAGAATAATTTGTTTTTTTTCTTCTTTTTCTGTTCTTTTGTATAATAATCCTACATGTTATTCCAAACTGGCTCTTAATCCATCGGGACGGGGAGAATTTTCATTGACGGTCTTATCTGTGTGTACATTAGGGAAAGCTGGTTGAGTTGAAATCACGTCGTTACGGCTGGGCTGGTCACTGCCACACTGTCAGTAGCCTAATAACCTTCCAATGCAATGTGGACGAGAAATGAAAAATTAAAATGTAATTTGAACCACGTATAAAAGTTGATGACACCACAGCAGGAGACGGACGTATTCATTAAAGGTTAACGTTAAGTCATTTGGGATGGAGCTACTCCCCAAGTTCTTGATTTACTAATTATGATTCTCTACCCTTTGACTGTGTGTGTCAGGGAAAGTGTGGGTGTGTGTGTGTGGGAGAGAGGGGGATTTTGATGGTGATGTATGGGAATGGAAGTTGGAGCCTGGAGTACGCAACTAGAGGATACTTATGACAATAAAATGTGAGACAAAGTAGGTGTGCCAAGTATAAATGTAAAATATGAGTTTTCAAGTTAGAACTAATGATAATTTCTTAAAAAGCCAACTGGCTAGGGAAGTAAGAGGCTGTTTTAGGCATTTAATGAAGAAATATCTCAGTTGCAAGTTGTGAACTCGTTAATCTTATTTCGCAAAACTTTTTTGACGTCCCATTTCGTATTTCTATGAACTGTTTAGCCGTATTGGTGAACATCTATGATACATATACATCACTATAGTCACTCTTACACTATTCCACGTGACTAGTAGGTACTATACTCCACTATAAATACGTACACATACCATGTGTAATTGCCTTTTTGACAAAGACCACGGATTATATCACTGAAAGACGGAAGACAAAAGGGTAATCGTGCACTTTACTTGCAGTATTATGTATTTTTTCTAAAATATTCCTCGTGTTATTTTACATTGTGTTTTATTCGCGTGAAATATTTGGCTATTTGTGCTGCGACTTGGTAAATGTTTCTTTCTGCTTAAGGAGAATGGCTACAGGAACATTTTAATATGCCCTCGTACATTTCAATTTATCGTCCAGAACCTGCGGTTACAATACTGTAACAAAAAATTATATTTTGAAGTATGTACGATATACGGTGTACCATGTACTGACTTTAGAGACAATTATCATTTTATCACAATAGCCTTAACAAGTTTTTATACATATTATCATCAAGTAAGAAAAAATGGTGATATTCGTACAATCGGCTTTTGAAACATTTATCGTTAGCCTCTATTCCAGGTAAAATACAAATGCACACTCGTGTGCTGCAGCATTGTGTAACCTACTGTTTACTTTCGCAGGAATTCGAATCCGATTTCATTTACTGAGGAAACTGGGGCTGATCATAGTCATAATCTTCGGTAGTAGTTGTAGTTGGTGTTGTTGTAGTAGTAGTTGTGGACGTTGTTGTAGTTGGTGTCGTTGTTGTGGTTGTTGTTGGCGTCGTCGTAGTTGGTGTTGTTGTACTAGTCGTTGTTGCTGGCGTGGTCGTAGTGGTTGTTGTTGTAGTTGGTGGTGTTGTTGTTGTAGTTGGTGTCGTTGTTGTTGTAGTTGGTGTTGTTGTTGGTGTTGTAGTCGGTGTTGTTGCTGTAGTAGTTGGAGTCGTCGTCGTTGTAGTAGTTGGTGTTGTTGTTGTTGGCGTTGTAGTAGTAGTAGTAGTTGGTGGTGGTGTAGTAGTAGTAGTAGTAGTAGTTGGTGGTGGTGTAGTAGTAGTAGTAGTAGTTGGTGGTGGTGTAGTAGTAGTAGTAGTAGTTGGTGTTGTTGTTGTAGTAGTTGATTTTGTTGTTGTTGGCATTGCTGTTGTTGTAGTAGTAGTTGGTGGTGTTGTTGTAGTAGTAGTTGTTGTTGTTGTTGTAGTAGTTGGAGGTGTTGTTGTAGTAGTAGTGGTTGATGTTGTTGTTGTTGGGGGTGGTGTAGTAGTAGTACTAGTAGTGGTTGTTGTTGTAGTAGTTCTTGGCGTTGTAGTAGTAGTAGTGGTTGATGTTGTTGTTGTTGGGGGTGGTGTTGTAGTTGTAGTAGTGGTTGTTGTTGTAGTTGGTGGTGTTGTTGTTGTGGTTGGTGTGGTTGTTGTAGTAGTTGGCGTCGTGGTAGTTGGTGTTGTTGTACTAGTCGTTGTTGCTGGCGTGGTCGTAGTGGTGGTTGTGGGCGTTGTCGTAGTTTTCGGTGTAGTAGTTGTAGTAGTGGTTGGTGTTGTTGTAGTTTTAGGCGTTGTAGTAGTTGTTGTTGTTGAAGTTGTTGTTTTTGGTGTAGTAGTTGTAGTAGTGGTTGGTGTTGTTGTCGTTTTTGGTGTAGTAGTAGTAGTCGTCGTTGTAGTTGTTGTAGTAGGGGTTGGTGTAGTGGTAGTAGTTGGCGTTGTTGTAGTTTTTGGTGTTGTAGTGGTGGGCGTTGTAGTGGTGGTAGTTGGCGTTGTTGTAGTTTTTGGTGTAGTAGTAGTAGTAGTTGTTGTTTTTGGCGTTGTTGTTGTAGTGGCTGTAGTAGTAGTTGTTGGTTTTGGTGTTGTAGTAGTAGTCGTAGGAGGAGTTGTTGTAGTTGTTCTTGGTGTAGTTGTTGTAGTAGTTGTCGTACGCGTAGTGGTTGTTGGCTTTGTTGTTCTCATTCTAATAGTTGATGCTCGCATCCTTTTTGTTGTACGAGGTGTAACTGAAGTAGTTGTCATTCTTAGTGGTGTAGGTGTTGTTGTTCGAAACCTTTTAGTTGTAAATTGTGTTGTAGTAGGAAATGTCGTCGGCCGTTTAGTTGTTACTTTCTTACTGTCGTCAGAGCATTTGTAGTGACGACCACATTCTTGCATCTGTTAACGAATCATAAAACTTTAGACAACTGCATAGAAAATTGATTTAATCCCTTAGATTAAAGTGAACCTGATTAAGCTTAAGATTTAAGATAAAAATGGTTTAAAGTAGATTTAATAAATTATTATGTAAATTTTGACCTATGTACCTTGGGATCATAGTTTGAGCCTGCATAGAGGCATTTTTTAGCTCTGTAAATCCCACTAATGCATTCTTCATAGACATTGCATGAGCCCTGACGAGGTCTTCTAGTATTTCTTGCCCAGTCGCACTACAATAAATTTTCCTAAGTTATTCGTCAAAATTTCAAAATTTCAAAAAATTGCATGCTCCATAATAACTTACTTTTGATGCTTACAACTAATCAATCAAAAACTTGAAATCTTAATATGTGAATAAAAACAGAGTTCAGAAAAGCAGCAGTAACATTTTATTAGTAGCTGTCTGTCATATAAACAGGTTTACCTGCTCGATTTCGCTGTTGAATACAGTTCCAGGTCCACAACTAGAAATTGAATATTAGTAAAATGAATTTAAGAATAATTTAAAATATTAAATCAAAATGGACTAACAGCCTAAATTATCGAATTTTAATCAATTATCCATTACGAGCTATCCTACAGCAATTACATAAATTAGGAGTAGGAAATTCTCAGTACAGATTTGACTGACGATCTGAAAGGACAAGGTAATAAATAGCATACAAAAATGCTCTTGCTACATTTACTTTGGTGCATGGTTACTGCAAAGGACGTAAGGCTGGGCTAGCTTATATAGGTACATACTACATGCATACATGTATATACATAGTAGGTTATAGATGTGACAGAAATAGAAAAGTGACAAACTTTTTAACAAAAATCTTTCCTTGTTCACACTCTAGGAATTTATTGCAAAATTCTGGATGAGGACGAATGACACGTTTTGAACAGTCAACATTCTCGAGTGAATTTCTATCTTGTGGAACGGCAGTCCTCACAGGGTAAGGATTGACGTCGGTGTCATGCTCCAGGGAAATCGGCTCTCTACACTTGACTTGACTTGAGTCGTCGCAACTACTAATGTCAGGATTATACAACTTCCCACGGCTGCAATTTTTCACATACAACATTCCATTCTCACACTCAATGAACTTGTTACAATAATCAGGGTGAGGAGTGATGTAGTCAAAGCCCCTGTCACATCCATAGGTCGTCTCTGAAGTCAAACTTCGACTCTGACAGTCGACATTCTCCGGGAAATCACAAATCTAATAACAATGGAATACATGATTACATTTCTCTTTAAATCAAATGATCTCTCTCGCTCTCCTTCTCTCTTTCCTTTATTTATCACTTCCACCCCAGCCACTCTCCATCCACCCAATCGGCAATCCAAATTTCCCAAAGCCAAACACATCCTCTCCCTCACACGACCATCAGCCTTCCAATCCAATAGAGTCGACTCTACCTACAACTTTGAAATCGACTTTGGATCTGAATTCATACACAAAAAAAAAAATCCTGCTTCTCATCATCCCAATCTTCTTTTGGCAAAAATATATTTTGATTTGTTGACTTGAGTCTGTTGGGACTGGGACGGAAATTGGATTGGAATTTCAACTTTTATTGTGTGTATCATCATGACCCAATTATACATATTGTTTTATTCATCTCATCACTACTTGTCTGCGTGGTCTCATGCTTTACCTTGGCCACAGGATTGAAGGCGAGAGAAAGTTGGCAGGTTTCCATATGTACTTTCCCGCGAGTGCATATTTCGAATTTATTACAGTAGTGATGATGGGGTTTGATGTAATCCCCACCGTCAACGGCACAGCCGCCCCTCGTCTCTTGTCTCCTGTCATTTGGTTGACGTCGAGTTATTGGAGGGGATGACAGTGCTGTTCCACGCGGACCAGACGTCGAGAGCGAGCGTGAAAGTCCATCTGGATTGTCGGAAGGAGAAGACTCATTGTGACTGATGTGAACTAGATTTTCACTTTCACATTCAGGGACGTTCTCTGGCCAGTCGCAGATGGACAGGGAAGGGTTGAAAACCAGTTTAGGTGCGGAGCACTTGCTGATAAATTGTCGAGTGGGTCGAGGACCGGGACTGCAGTGGATGAACAGATGACAGGAGTATGGATGTGGGTAAATCCCTTCGCCTGGTCGGCAGAAATCTTCCACCTTGTACTGCCTGATTGCTCTGATTGTGAGTCGAGACCTCTCTTGCCTGAGCGACGGTGGCAGCTCTTGACGTTGTGGTGACCGTCGAGACCGAGACAGTGGAGAGCGGTGATGGTGGCGGAGTAGAAAAGCCACTTGGTGGTTTGTCAATGATTCTATTACGGTCTTTGGCTTTCCTGGAATTCCATCTAAGTTCAAATTACAATCGAATTCAGAGTCATTAGTAGTGTCTGCATTGAAAACAAACTCCCAAGCTTTCTCAATTCTCAATTCTCTCAAATACCTATATAATTATATAATTACATTCTACATTGCCGCATTGAGTGCGGGTGTAACTAGCGTGTTCGGCCTTGTTGGATTTCCTGGATTGACGATCGACGAGGGAATCTACGGCTCTTTTACGATCTGTTTTCACTCGCAATCGAATTATGTATAAAGGATACCATCAAGCCACGGATTTAGTATAGCAACTCATCTCTTTCAACTCTATACTCTATAGGATGTAGGTACTGTATTAGTTCCAGCTCCGTTATACTGACTAGTGAGATCCTCTGTCTTAAAGTTACACAGCTTTTCACTCTCACTCTCAGACCAGTCAGCAGACTACTCGAGGTCGACTCGCGTACGGTTAGTAGGATGGGAACTCATTGTCAGAAGTGAAGGAGAGATCCGTGGAATTTTATTTCCATATCGCTTTACTACCTTACACTCTACATTATCCCTATTTTATCACTGTCATAAATTTTCTTTTCCTATAGAGTCCTCGTCGCATTCTGGAGAGTTCAATTTGAATTGGGTCATCATAAAATTTAATGCCCATTTAAACTACCAATCCAAAAGCTCCACCCACATCGCTCCAGTACTAGTATTTCGAAGCCAGCAAAGACTAGCACACTTAATTTCCTAAAACTTGAACCATTTCTATTTCCATTTCAGTCTAATTAATACAATCCAGATTAATTGGACTCATTAATATTTGGGACGATGAAGGATTTCAATATTGAGTGCATACAGTCACAGAAATGTTATATTTTATAAATAATGTATTTTACGCTATTTGGGTGCATACTTCTCTCGGTGCACTGGTATGTTTGAGCTGGAACGCACTGCTGTTGGGCAGGATTAAAGTTATTGGATGGAGGACAGCGATTTATTGTCAAGATTCTTGCGAAGCAAACAACGTATAGATCACATGCTGTAGGAGCAGGAAACCTTTTCAAAGGGAGAATAACAACATTAATATCAGTAAAATATGCATTATGCATAAAGTAGAGCTGCACTGACCGACAAACGCCTTCGTTAGCGCAGAAGATTTTTAGTATTGTGCACAATCAAGGCCTAGAATGCATATCGTGGGTGAAGAAGGATTGCGGCTTCAGTCCAGTCCCTGCTAAAAACGTTTTTGCCGCAAGTTAAGCGTCTCCGCAATTGTATATGTATGTTGTCAGATAACATAACTAATTTTTTTGAAGAAAGTTCCAATACTTAACATGCAGTGCTTATTAAAAGTGTAAATAGTACTTTACTAACAAGTAAAATTGGTATTTACACTTTTCAAAAATGGCAGAAATACAATTTTTGTAAACAAACTTAAAGTTGAGTGCGGGGATCAAAATTACATTGCAGGGGCGCTGGACTTGAGTCAGAATGCTTTTTATTTGTTATTTGGGTACTGGGCTTAAGCCCACAATGCTTCTTCACTTACGATAGTTACGATATTTAATTCTTACTTCCCTCTAAGCCTAGGGCAAAGCTGTTGGAAGACAGGGAGAGAAATATCCGCGTCCAGGATGATGGGACCAACTAAGCAATTTGAATCTGACCATTGGATGCGATGGCATTCTTTGCTTTTCTTAAATGGAGCATCCAGCAGAGACTCTGATGCATGCTTATGAGCCGTTAGAGAAATGGGAGAGAAAAGAAGAGGGTCTAAAGAAATGATGCTGTTGTTGTTGTTGCTATTGTTCTTGCCATCATGAGTCTGAGTGTGATTTGACTGGCCAACACTAACTCCCTCGCCATTCCATTGACTACTGGCAATGCTGGAGTCTCCTAATGGAATTAATGCAGTGAAAATCGTTGTGAGAATCACAACCGTTACCAAAGGATTTCCCTCGCACATTACACTTTCACGAAGAGTGTTCCCGATTCTCGAAGGACGTCTGTACGCACAGGAGATGATGCTGGTGTCCCGTGGACTTTCCAAGGCACTACGACCGAGCACTGATGTGCGATTTCCGACGCAATAACGCTTTTAACTTTAAAAAATTAATGGTTAGCTTTGCCATGGAATGAGACTGAAAAATGTGGGTCGTGTCACTTTTGATGGCCGGCACATGAACACAGGAGATTTAGACACTTCCCTTTGCCTCAACTCCATGAGGCAAGATGGGCAAGAGGATGTCCAGTTAAATTAATTAATAATATAGCACTTTAATACTGGCAGTTCTAAAATGGCTAAATTCCTTTATGGCACACTATCTATTTAATGATGCGGTAGAAAAGTGGAATTATGTCACTATAAGTTGCTTCTAATCCTTCCCAGAAAATAAAATAAATATGTAGAAATGAACTAAGCTGGAGGTTATGAACAGGAGACAATACCTCATCCAGAGATTCAAAGGTTTATGAACATATGAATACTTACGATCCGTGAGATCAAATGGCACAGTCAAATGGCACAACTAAAATTTGGTCTGGTCTAAAGCTGCCCAAGACACAAGCAATAAGGGAGGGATGAACCATTAGAAAAAATTGCATAAATTCTAAGCTAGAATTTTATCACTACGTCAGCTACATATAATGCACCTCCATGTCCGTGTCCCTCCACTTTCAAATTCCATGGGCTTATGACCTAAGACGAGCTACGTAAGTAATGGCTGGATAAAAAACTACCAAGGTCAGCATCTTCTGTTTGTTGTGTTCTGTATATCTATACCCGTTTAGACCACAGTACATACACCATTCATGAAATCATCTTTATATATTACATATGCTCATGTTTATTAAATACTTAAATACTTGTATAAGTAGCAATTTATAATTTCTATGTGTATTTCCAGTTTTCGTTCATAGACTGTTCCTATACACGTGTGAAAAAAATATATATAAAAATCGATGGAAAAACTTTTAGGGTGGATGGTGGATGATAAAGGACATTACATCTTGAATACAATCTTTACTAAAGTGCAGCAAGCAGAACAAGCAGTTGGTAACGATAATTGGAATGATAATATGTAGGTAGTTATGTATACTAGACACTGGGTATAATAGCTGCTATTATAGCCCAAGAGCTCAGTAGTGTAGAAAATGTAAACAGATTTTAAGGGAATTTATCATGAATTCAATTTCAAGGATGCACTGACTCAAACAATGATATAATAAAGTGTTGGCAGATCGTCTTCAGACTTCACAATCAAAGGCCATTATGTTTGCTGTAAAGAGGAAAACAAACCGAGGCTTACACTGGTCTTATAATTAAGTAATAAAATAAATAATACCTGTGCATACCTTTATTTCCTTACCTATTAACTAATGTTGTTACATGAATGCTAGTTGAACTATGTATTTATTATAATTGAATAACATTAATTTTAGAAAAAGTGGATGAAACTTCACACCAATTCACGTGAGAATTTCGAACGTCGGAGGTGGTGAACGTTACAGTCAAGCAACACGGTTCAAAAACCAGTCTCTGTTTTAATGCATACGTACTCTGTGCGTACACAGACAGATACAAGTCTTAGGGATTATTATTAAATAATAGGTATTTGTGTAATGAGCTTTAAAAAAGGAAGAATTGCTGAACGAGTACAGTGCAGCGAACACAAATTTTACAGTAGACAGGATGATTTGACTGTAAACCTGTAAAACAGGTAATTGATGGTGTAAGAAAAACTAGATAATCTAATTCTTGCAAATCCATGCTCAGACTTACATATACCATAGGAGCCTACCAAAGAACACAGTAGAGTCAAACATTTTTCTTTCTGAAGGATAACTGGCTAGGGTTGGCTGTCAGCATTAAGAGTGAAGTACAGCCTAATAAAAATGCACTACAAAAAAGTGATCGACATTTGAACAATTCATGGACCCGTTCTTCCTAAAAAGCTCAACACATGCTCCACACATATCAAGAATTTGGATAGTTTTATCCTTATTAGAATTCTAGACAATTAGGCAAATTTAAATAAAAACCTGTACAATTGACCATCAATTTTTTGTACAGTTTTCTTCCTTATGCTACAATTACCTATTTGATTTATACATAGAAATGAACATAAAGTGCAATCTAACACTAGTCTATATATGCCAGAGTTCTAAGAATTTTAGTCTGACACTTTAAAGCATTTAACTGGAAACTCCGGAAAACCGCGCAATGAATATAAACTAAGGTAGTACAATGATAATTCTGTGTACCTACCTACATTAGCTGCTTGTATTAATTAAGACTGATTCGGCCTATTGCCATTTTGACTAGTGGGTTCTTTTTAGCATGGTATTTGTACACAGTCTAAGCAGCGTATCACCTGAATTTCAATTGTTGCTACAAAAATTAACTCTATATAATTATTTGATAACGTTCCATACAAGAGATCGAAGATAGAAAAAAGACACGTGTTTCAAACTGGTGACACACCAAGAGATAAATGTATGTATGTACATAGTATGAATCATGTCTACTTCCAATAATATAATAATTAAATGCCTATATAACTGGTAGAATAGATCTATCAATATTCCGTGATTAGCAAATATTCAAATTTGCACGACCTTGTGCAGGCATTTACTGTAACTGTTACTGCTGTTAATTCTTACCCCTCCCGTAACGGATAGGTTTAATAGAGCTTTAGCACGTGAACTATTTAGCGTTTTACCTTTTATTTTGGTGATTTTGTTGCTGTATGTAGTTGGTTGTACATCTTAAAGCTATACTGACTGGAATTTTGCGGGATGTTTGCAGTACTTATATATAAATGCGTCAATTTCCATTGTTTTAACTCTGTGGGGTCTAGGGCAACATGTATACCTAAAGTGTACAATAATTATTCTGTTACGGTTCCCAGTACCTCCCGTGCCCCCGCCACTACAAAGCAACTAATGTCTCCTTTTTTTTGTTGACGAAGTAAAGCTGACATCTTTTCTGACCAAGCCTAACAAAGGAAATCGATACCGTGGCTTTTAATTACAGCCTAAGATGTCTTTGGCTGACTGAGCTGGAAAGGAAAATGCTAATCGTCTGCCTTTAGTCGCCAGACAATGCAATGATCCATTATACCGCCCATAATCCTGGGGATTGACTGGCATTACAATATTATTCATGTCCAGTTTCTTAATGCAAACTACCTGGCCATCATTCAACGCTATCAATGTTACAGGAACGGGAAAATGCATTAAGTAATTTATTAGTGTTACAACATTCGCAGATGTTTTATTCATTCTTTGCTCTCAGAATGCCATGTGGTGTAGACATTGAACCAAAAACTGACATGAAAATTGGACTTGATTAACTTTGGACGCCACTCAATCTTTTTTTTTTTACTTTACTTTTGATGTACTATCGCAATGTACCTGTGTTTATTGTATTTTCTGAAAATTGCTTTCGAATCATATTTCTCCGTTCTATTATGCATTCCATAGCCTTGCTACGATGCTAGCAATGTAATCTTTGCCTTGCACTATATACCTGACCATAAAATGAGAGCAGGGGAACCTCCATCAATTAAGTTCTCAAAATCAGACGCAGTTAAATCCTGCTGTGAGACCAATAATTTTATTAAATTAATACAGAACTAATGTTTTTCGACAGAGGCAGACTAAGCACTAAAGCTTATAATTTGAGATGGGAATAATCTATGCTGAAATGAGTTGTAGCCTACCGGGTAAAAGGAGCATATTTGCTCCGTCAAGACAGCCGGTATTATAGTTAATAACTCTGCATCGGCAAGCATCGGAATTTCGGAGTGCATAAAGGTTGATCTTTGATTCATACTCAAAGAAAGTGAAGGAAATTTTGTGGTAAATTGAATTGCGGGTTGCATTAATACACGCAAGATTTATTGGATACCCCGTCAAGTAAATTTGTTCAAATAGAATATTAAATCATTATGAATTACCCATCTATTGCGGGGAAGAAATTCTTGAGCTGAAAGTAGAAAATCAATTTAGGGTATCTTTGAAACTCCCACTTTGAATTGGTAACGATAAGTTGATTTCCATTCTGTCTACCACATCTTACAAACATTTATCTTCTCGGGCTGAATGTTGAAAATACGTAAATTTTAGTCATAGGACTGATGGCACTATATGCCCTTTTCCGTCCAAGCGCTTCCCGTTTCAGCCAGTGATAGTAAGTACCTAGATACAGACATGGCCGTCCCTTCCACCTCGTTTTCAATTTCCCTTTTGTACTTGAGATCTTTATACATTATACACTGATGCTCTCCACATAAATCTTTTTCCAAGCCAAACGAAAACGAAGAAATTCAATTAATTCCGGATAAAATTGCATCTCCATCTCGACTAAAATCCCTCCTCTAGGACGCGTACCACCCTGTCACTTCCAATAAAGTCGGAGCATCATTTTGTCGATGGTCGATGACTGTTCCCGTCCCCCCAAAAATCTCATGACATTTCAAGTTTTGCACTCATCGTCAGTGTGTCATCAGTCAGACATTTTTCAACAAAGCAAAGGTGTTTCCTTCTAGCCTGTATTGATCGCTAGCAAAACTATATGCAAATCAAAAAAAATATGCCTTCATACAAATGCTTCGACTATCGACTTTGATTCTAAACTGTAAAATGTATGCACTAGTTCTCAAATTAGCTTTACCCTTGACAAGGCATTTCATAGAAAATAATTATATTTGCATTTTTTCTCCATTCAAATCTCAAGTTACGATATATTTAGCCTTTAATGCATAAATCAAATAATCATCTGAATAAAAAGTGTAAATCATAACAAGATAGCCCAAAAATTCCAGCACATTGCGCATTGTGTAAATATTATTTCACTTCAACGCCGTCCTCACGAGCGTCGAGTCCCTTGTGCAAAAAAAATAAAAAAATAAACAGAATTGACTTTTGCCCACTCATATTTCAATTTTATAGTGAAAAAAAAAGATCAAATCTACAGAAATATCAAGGGACTAAGAGGCCAATCGCAGTATTTATTTGTATGAAGTACCTCACATTATATTTTCATCTACATTCGGAAAAATAAAACGTAATAGTGCAACTCTTCAGAGGAATTATTACCACAAGACAGCATTACATTGTAAAGGAGCAGGAATTACTTTGAGATGAGACTGTCCATGAAGCCCGTCTCCCTCCGGGGGAACTATCACCTGGAAGAGAAGAAGTCATTCGCTTGGGTTGAGGTAAGACAATTTAAAATGTACAATAGAGCCAAACAAAAAACCATAGTGCTCCTTTCATTTCATTGCACTGTGGAAATTCCAAATTATTTTCATAAAAATATAGAAGCAGCCTGGATAGCCATTTACTCGAAGCACAAAAGTGGGCAGTTCTATTAAATCATAAATATTAGGGTCATTAAATCCGAGTTGGGTAGGATTTCAACTGATAAAGATGACAATGCAACAGCGACTCGCTCTTGAGGCACTAAAGCTGAAGTGGTACTCCCTCGTTCTAAACTTAAATAGCTTCATTTCGTTTCATTTTTTAAAAGGGGAAACTGACATTCCTGGTCGTAGCATTGCAACTTTATTGCCTCATGATATGTCGCAATCTTTAAAGTTTTAAATGGATAATCTTACGCATTAAAAATAAAACGCAGTGTCACTTTCAACTGTTCACGACATTTATCTGTACATAGAATAGGATTTTTAGTAGAAACGTAGATGCTACTGCTCATAAAGGTCCAACCAAAAGGTGCAGGTGCTTCACTATTACATAGTACATATGGTAGGTACCTACTTTCGTGCGTGGGCACAGTACTATTTTTTTCCCTCTAGCTTTAAAGCTGTGCCTTCTACTAAAAAGTACATTGAGTCCTTTAAGCTCTCAGGAATTTTGTAGAGAGCCCGAAACCAGAAATAATGTAAATTGCGCCTCTAAAACAGAGGCCCAACGCTGGAAAACTTGGGTTAAACACAAATGTGAAAGCACTGAGCATTAGGCTGAATATTAGAAATGCATATAGTGACACAGTTGTTACCATACCATACCATGCGATTTTACAGATATAGAGATAAAAATATTATACATACATCATAGCTCCAGGAGAACACGGGGGGTATAGACACCGAGCTTTTGGCTTTGATAAAACCATCACAGTGAGAAACTAATGGACTTCATGACACCCATAACTTGAGCATGCAATCCCATCTACCCTATTAAAAAGTCAATCAGGAGTGAAACATTAGACTACTAATATGGGTATGTAGTAGGTAGATACATAGGTACGACCGTGTAGCATCTCCGTTGCAATTTGGCGTAGTTTGAAAAATATTCATGAATTCATATGAGTAGAAAAGTGGAAGGAAGGAAGCTCTGCTGGTGACCGGCTGGCGGAGAATGAGTATCACTGATCGTAATCACTAATATGTGAAACTAAAAAAGAAACACACACACACACACACACTGCACATGGCAATACATGGCAAATACCCAGTCCGCAAAGTCCACATATGGAACATTGCACGGGAGCCATATCATGAGGTCGTTAGAAATCACAATTACCACATTTACATACGTGATAGCGGTCCTTGTAAAAGTCATAAAACTGCAGTACAAGTCCAGAGCACACACACAAACAGACTTGGGACGGCGGAACATAGTCGTTTGGCTCTGGTCTTCGTGGAAGTGCGGGGCTGGTCATGCTACATGTATAAATGGCACGGGGGGGGGGGGGAGGGAGAGAGATGACCCAAAGTTAAAATAGCGATAAATATTTACGTATGCATGCTGCTACTCTCTGTTTTCCGAGACACTACTGCGGATGCCAAGGAGGGAAAAATAGTGCCAAGCTTTTATGCGGGGAAACCACAGAACAGAAAGCAAATTGGGGATTGCAGAGGGAAATCTGCATATATTTAATATATTTATGCAGATGAACGCTCCAGTCCTTCCAGCGGGCTCTGGACTGGATGGAAGAAGCCTTGACGCTCTTTAAACTGTGTGTATAGCAAGATAATAACGGGAAAAAGAATAATATGGGCTTCTTCCTATTTCTATTGCACAGACGTACATATATTTCAATATGTTCGAGTCAGTCACATTGTTCTAACGTCATTGCCACTGCACTGGCACTGACTTGTTCGTCGTTCAGATGTAGGCAGGACAGTATCGAAAATTAATGGCTATACGGCTAACGTATCCGAAATAAATGATAACTTATTTTACTCTAGTTTTGTAATTCATACGCATTCATTGCCTGGACGCCCTATTTAAATGCATCTGTGGTTCAAAAACGCAATATAACTGAATGAGCGATTGCGAAAGTACATCGAGATCCAACATACACGATAAGATCGGAACTAGGAAACGATGGGCAAGACGAGATCCAAGACAAACTTGCCCATTTTTTAGAATATTATTACATAATGTTAAAGCAGATTGAGATTATGCGTAAGTTCTATTGCTTCCGTGTAGGTGCTTTAACTAAAAGGAAGTCAGAATGGCCTTCCATACTCAGGCATTAGTACTTTGTAAAGATTTGGCATATTAAGAGAAGTGTACTGAACGAATGTATGAACAAGCTTCTTTAGTTGTTACGCGTGGATGCATGAGGCTATTTGTACATTTATATGCTGTATGCATGTACATATGGCCAACTGGAACTGACAAACAATTTGGCGAATCTCCGGACTTAGCAAAAAGTTAAATGGAATAAAAATATTGCATCAAAGTCAGAGTTATATTAGCTAAGGTTAGCGGGTAAACGGTTAACAGAAGAATATTTTATTAAAATAATGTAAAGTTAGCGAACTATCAGATATAATGTTATAAATGAGTTGTGGATTTTTGCTGGTTTCTTGAACTAATATAGGTATGTACATGCAAGTGCTGTATGATTGCGATTTCAGGGATGCGAATGTGATCATTTTTCATGTGGCTTCAAAGTTAGACGCTAAAGGACTAAAAGCGTCATTTAATTTCTGATTTTTTTATGCGTAATCCTACGAAAAGTTGAATGTATAATGTGAGCGTGGCATCATTTCGCTGGAGCAAAAAAGCAAATTTGTCAAGTTGGTGGATGCATAAATTTTTAGGGTAGAATAAAATAGTTCATTTGCATAGGAAAACAGTTAACAGATGAACCATCACGTCCGTCCGTATCATCCTAGGACAGTTATTACTCCACATTAGGATTTGTAGCACCATGTACTTAGTTTCATAACAATATCTAAAAAACCAGAGAGCTACATTACGAATTTACGAACGTACCTAGACATCTATTATGAGAGCTCGTCTGCTAATCTGAAAACTTACATTTTGCTCTGAAACTACTTCCAATCCACTGTTTATTGAATTTGAATGTGCATGTATTTAAATCTGTTTCCTTTTTCAGATATACTGTGCCATCACGGCTGGATTGTCCTTTTTCTGCATTGGAACTCAAATGGCATACACTTCCCCAGCGGTTCTCTCCATGAAAAAGGATATTACTTTCAACCACACTTTAACGTCGACTGATTATTCTTGGTTTGGTAATTAGCTTTAAGTTCCTCTTAAAACATTATACACAAATTTCTAGAGCCCAGAGATTTCTAGCTCCTTGTACTAAGGTCAAAATGCTCGACGTAGCTGTATCATATTAGAAATTTTATGGTCAGTTTAATGTACAATAATGATGCTCAAAATCATTTATTTTGCTTGTCCAAAAAAACAGCTGCAGCCCCCTCACTAGGAGCATTGAAAGGGGTGATTACTTGCGCTCCACTACTACAATTTGCGGGACGAAAGAAAAGTATTATCGCTTCAAACTTACAATGTTTAATTGGATGGCTACTCATAGGATTCGCTACAAATATGACTATGGCTATTATTGGGCGAGTTCTCGTAGGGGCCGCTTCCGGCATGGCCATAACGGCTGCTCCACTTTATGTAAATTCCCACGATACCAGGATACCTCGATCCTGACTAACTCAATTTTAAAATGCAATAAACTAATGGCGTCCGGACGTCTTGTGTGAGAACAATTATGAAATGACGTAATGGAATCTGTAATTTAGGTGAGTGAGTGTGCTCGTCCTCGACGTCGTGGAACTTTAGGCATCCTATGCGGCTTCATGTTAGCCCTTGGAACCTTGGTGGGTCTCTTAATTGGAACGGCCTTGTTCTGGAGATGTGCTGCACTGACGATGACAATCTTCCCCGTCATCTTCTTTGCCATGAGCTGCTTCCTACCTGAGTCTCCCACGTGGCTCCTCATGAATGATCGGGAAAGCCATGCCATTGACAGTCTCAAGACGATACGAGGAACGGGACGAGATGTGAAATTACGGAAGGAGCTGGATGAAGTGAGGACCGTTATTGAGGATACTAAGGAATCATATCGTAAACTCGGTTTCGTGGACGTCATTTCTCGTCAAGAAGTTTGGTGGCCGATGTGTCTGACGATCTTCCTAATGATCTTCCAGCAGTTCAGTGGAGCTAATGCCTTAATGTACTACTTGGAGAATATTCTGGTGGAGGCAGAGACGGCGTCGAGGGGTGGGAAGCTAAGCATGGCTCCAGCGATGAGTTCTATCGTTGTAGGGGCGGTTTACGTTTTAGCCTTTTTCATTTCATTGCCACTGATTGACTGGGTTGGACGAAGGACTCTTCTGCTCACTTCCGCTGTCCTTATGGCCCTGGCCCACTTGAGCCTGGGCACCTACTTTTACCTGTGCGACCAACACAAGAATGACAAACCAGTAATGACTGGAACTACTTCCTGGCTTCCCCTGTCATCCCTCTGTGTCTTCGTTGCCGGCTATTCCATCGGCTTTGCATCCATACCATTCCTCATTGCTTCGGAAGTATTTCCTCCCCACTTAAGAAGCTATCTTTCCTCTGTCAACTCCATTATCTATCTCCTTGGAAGTTTTCTGGTGGTTCAATTTTTCCCATTTGTGAAGGAGACCTTGACTCCGGGGTACATATTCTATTTCTGTATGATTATATGTCTCACTTCAATTATCATCACATTGTATGCTATGCCCGAAACTAAGGGGAAAAGTTTGGCTAAAATTCAACAGTATTTCCGAACTCATAATTCATATGATGATGAGGATCTGGAGATCTTTTCAAATAGTTCATTAGACAATACTAAGACGAACAGATACTTGTACAAGTAATAATAGCTTTGCAACTCGAAAGCTGTGCATTTTATAATCTTTTAGTAGCTGACTTGTGTAGTAATCATAGAATTTAACGATTAAAAATAGATACCTAAGTACACCTCCTTATTTTGACTTTATTTCTAAGCCAAGGCTGACCAAATTAAGGATAATTACAAAATATATGGATAATTATTTAGTGTAATTCATA
>JAQFZC010001436.1:0-30224 GCA_034695205.1 Dicyrtoma fusca | reverse complement strand
GGCATGAAGGCTAATAGAACAATCTGAAAGTTGAAATAAGAGGTCAAAATTCTCTAAATATGCTGGTTTAACAACTAGAGTAATCAATAATGGGTATTTTTCAATTTATTGGGTTTTTATGAACATTTTTCACACAATTGTTAAATAAAAGAAGCTCTTAAAATGATTTTAGGAAAAAATGTTTCCAAGTTCCAAGTAGGAAAAAATGTTCCCAAGTTCGAAGTAGGAAAAAATGTTCCCGAGTGCCAAAACGGAATAGGCATGTGTGGGTAACATAAAGATGTACTTTGGTCTATTTTCTCGTGAAATGAACACCGAATTAACCAAGACTCTAAGTTACTACCTGACAAATTACGGTATAAAATTTTAAACTTGCTACTATTTCTGCTTCTTTTTGTTTTTTTGAAGGACGCAGTATCGGAGTTATGAAGTCAATTGATAACTGTCGGCTTTATATCAAGGGAATTCCGCAGCACAAAACGGAAGAGGAAGTTTTTCAAGAAATTAGTAGACTTACGCCGGGAGTTAGAAAAGCTATTGTAGTTCAGTCGATTCAAAATAAGGATCTCAATCAAGGGTTTGCTTTCGTAGAGTACAGCTGCCACAAGTATGATCTCACTTATAATATTTTAATATCAACCTGATTTAATTTAATATAACCTTGTCACAAGTTTGTCGTTGGTATGACCACGAGGTGCATAGCTTTAAATGTTTTTCTTCCAACTATTAGAACAGCTGTTATGGCTCGGAAAACGTTGATTCCAGGCAACATCACATTGTGGGGGCAAGACGTTGCTGTTGACTGGGCGGATGAAGAAGTTGAAAATCAAGTAATTTACCTTGAAACACCATTATAATCTCAATAATTTGTTTGGTAGTGGCATAATATGATGGTTTATTTTTTCGGAGTTGTTTTATCAACTGACCATTCGTTTCTAGATAAAAACGTTGTGCGTTAAAAACATAAGCCACAACACACCTACAGGGACGCTGGTAAAGCATTTCAACGAAGTCTCGAATGGTGGCGTTGAACATGTAAAGAAGATCGACAATTATGCGTTCCTTACGTTTACGTCACATGAACAGGCAAATGCTGCTAGACAGGCGTTGGACCGGACTGAAATTGACGGAAGTCAAGTCAAAGTGTATTGGGGAAAACAGCTGATAGAGAATAAAGGAGGGCGCGATGATCTCATGGGAAATAGTACTCGTATTAGAATGAACATGAGCGAAGTGCAAGGATCGAAACGTGCCTTTAACAGCAACGACCTGTCACATGGGTTCATGAGAGTTAAACCAACGGCTCGCCGCCGGGTTTCAGATTCTGAACAGTTCATTGCTCGTCACGGTCAAAGCGGGATAATTCCGCATCTGGGATATGGGAATGTAAGTCAAACTTATCATAAAGAATATCATTCAAGTTTACTGTAAATCTCCAATTATTTCCCTTCTACTTAAATGATACTAGGTTTTTAAACTGTCAATCATGGTGACTAATTATGTCGCCAGGAGTTGTCTACTTTTAGCACCTATTTTTTTAGAAGTTGATATTTCAGGAAATTCCATTTTACTAGTCAAGCTTTTAGCAATAAGGGTGTTAGTATAGAAACCGTGATTTAAAAACAGTTTTTGTAGAAAAAAGATTTTTAAGACTACATACTTTGCATTCCCAATTTTATCATGCTAAAATGTACATAGGACTTGATCAGATACATATTTGAACTAGCTTCCGGGGAAACAATTGAGTCCTAGGTTTCCATTTGACTGAACTATTTTTTATAGTTCTAATTTTTACTAACTAATTTTTAAATTAACTTCATATGCAAATTTTTAGTACTTTCAGCAAAACGGATTCTGCATGCCGCCTGAGTTCATTCGCAATAACTCTGAATCCGGACTCCCTGTTGCTTCATCCTTCGGTCCTTTTGCGAATGCCGTCTATTCACCACCAGGAGTGAAAACTAGACACATGTCTTCACCAGCGATTTAATCGTCTCGTGATCAGTATTTTGGTTCATCCTACTATACTGGTTCATTCTACGGCTCTGTTGTTTTGAGACTGTATAACAGTGTAACAAAGTACACTTATTAGCGTATAAAATATGATTATAAATTATCTATAGATTACACACAAATTATTTATCACACATTTTGCATGGGTAGGTTATATTAGTATTTCTAATATTTGTATTAATTAATGCATTACTGCATGAGAGACTGTATTGGTTTTAAAATTAATAGAATAAAACTTGATTTTACATTATTTCTCCTCCTACTATAGTGAAACCTTCACCACAGTTTTTCTCTATAGTGGTCTTTATTTTGTCAAATTCCTACTGATATGGTTAGATTGATATCTGATATGATTGAAACTACATACCCCTCAAGTGATGGTTATCTCCCTATAGTAGCCTCAATTAGTATTTACTTTGACGAACAAAAGTTGTGACGAGGCTTCACGGCTCACGGCATATAATAATTATATGAATATTAATTTATGAACACATACGCTCAATGCAATTAGAATAAAAGTATCAAAGCATTTTCAGTTTTTATCTACACCAAATTGTTAGTCGGTTGTTTATAAAACTACTGTATTACATAGGCAATATGTACCTTAATTTCATTAATGTTACTATGCTACATTCGTCGCTCAATTCTCATGATCAAAATACTGATTTTCAAACCTGCAATCATTATTATTACTGACTAAGTTGTAAGCGTGCCACCTATGCACTGGCACATAAATAAGTAACGTTAGCGACCTAACGTCTGTCATAAAGTCATAATACATTTCAAAATTTACGACACTTTGGCATTGACTTACCTACATACTATCTGTAACAGTAAGCTCAGTAAAATAACTCACGATACTATAAAAAGTTAAGAAAGATTTAAAAGGCAGATGATTGCATAATATTGTGCTTCTAAATGACTAAACCAACAAATTAAAATGTGACATACGCCCACAAATACATTGCTTAAGCGGTGCAAGAAAGTCAAAAGGAACGAACACAAGAATTAAAATATTATATAACAAGACTATTATGGCACACGATAATTTGTTCTACTACAAATTTCGAAAACCTTTCACGGTTCAGTTTTTGAACAAATTATATAAGCTTCACTTGATGTGTAGGAAAGTGCTGAAATCAAAATTGGCTGGCAATTCTGGGATGGGTGGTGCTTCTTGAGGTATTTCTGGTATCCCCTCAATGTCCAATAATCTCAATTTGATCTCCATGTTCAAAAGTATATCTAAATCTGACTTTGCATCTTTGCTTATCATTGGTTTCCCTACACAATCACAAAAATTAAATTAGGGTAATAAAATTAAATGAAAAACATCCATGTACATATATACAAAACTGCTCGTGTAGCCTTACCGAGCAATGCATTGATTCCATCCGTCCAAAGATTAAATGTTTTGTCATCCGGTGCAATAAAATCAATGGACTGAAGTGGATCCCGTTCTGTGATTAAACTAAATGCACACGAAAAGTTCTTTTTTCTAAAAAAAAAACAAAACAAAAGAACTCAGTTGTACTATATTTAACTTCTTCGCATTTAAATTCTATTGTATATAGCTTGATTTCAGCTTACTTGTCTTTAGTATGTGGACATTCCCTGCCGATCAAAAGGTCTTGCAAATCTACCACATTCACTTTACTAGATAATTCCTCAGGAAGTGGAGTCGCTTTCTCCTCACAATCGCCGTAATGTAAAACTTTCCCATTAGGAGACAAGCGGCAGAACCAAAAGCCTTCTTTGACTCTCTGCGAATCCACCAAAAACATAATTAGAAATAGGAAGACTGAAACAAATTAATCACTTGAAATGGATGCCTTTGAATTGAATATTAATTAATTACCGCAAGAACACCCTTCGAAGTGTACTTATTAAATCGCGTTCCAGTCACCAGAAAATTCAAACGATTTTCGTTAATAAGCTCCATCATCTGTGGCTCTAATTTTCGTCTCAGATCCTGAATCGGTTTGGCCTACGGACAAAACAATTTTTTTATTATTATTAATTTTATAGCAAAGCTTTTAATGTGATATAACGCGGTACGTATTAGAAATTAAATTAAACATGATATACCCCAGTGTTCAACTCGTAATAGTTTGAAAATCGTAGTTGCTGAGTCATATTGCAAAAAAGAGGAAATTATAAAAACAAAAAAACACGGTTGAAAGTACTTATTGTAAGCCTGACCGAATTATTTTTATTGGCACACAGAGATCTTATCCGTACAGTGTACTCAACTGCTGAAATAGGTATTTATTAGATACTATTCTCCGTGCGGCTAAACAAGTGCGTAGTACCCTATAGCAGGATGCTATTAAAAGCTAATTTCACACATGTTATTCGGTAAAGCTTAGGCACTGACAAATGGGGATAAAAGTTGTAGGAATTTGTGTAAGAAATGTAAAGCATTTTGTTTATCAACTTCTGCGAATGGAATCTGAATAAGCAATAAACGATAAGAACAAGAACTTGCATAAACTCACCTGCAACTCCCCTTCCTCCCTACTAAACCTTTCCTGAGCTCGCAAGTTTTGAATTTCGGCGTAGGTAAAAGCATTGAAAGCAATTTTCAGATCTTGAAATTTTAGAGTCTCCGGACATGCTTCTAGCCCACGAACAATCTGCTCACGAACAACGTCAAAAACTTTATCAAAATCTTCGGAAGTCGCTCGCATTTCCTTCCATGTCTTCGTCATGACTTGGGCACAAATACAAAACAGTTCTTCGAATGGTTTTTCCTGTCATCACAATAATATTGCATAAATAATTACACTAAATACAATACAATGCAAGCACATTTGTACCTAAGTACACAATACTTCCCATTCAATTCCATACTTTTGACTTATTTCAAAATCTATTCTCACATGCTGAAAGAAAAATGGATAGAATTTTCCCTGCTGATCCCCCGGTGGCTCCCCAATTCGAAGAATTTCACAAAGAACGTTTGTTAGCGTTATGCATGCTCGAGCAAATGGGCATTCATCTCCTGCACCACGGCTACAAGTTTCCAGTACGAGTTTGTTGTATAATTCAGAATGTGTGTTGGCCAGGAAATGTCTAGAAAAAAGAGGGTGTAACCATCAGCAGGGTTCAAAAGGTTCATAAAACTACACTTTTTGTTACTAATTGGCAATTAGTAGCATATTAAGTGTTTTTCCTTACTTCACTTCTATCTACTACGTAATTCACATATCAAAAATCTTACATGCAGTCCAATGCCAAAATTCCGGGAGGAACGACAGTGAAATCCTGAGCAGGATTAATGTCATTTTGAAATCCTAATTTTTTATAATCGCGACTATAGTTGGGCTTCTCTCGTCTCAAAGTTCCAGTTGAACCCAATTCCATGGCATTTCCACCAAAGGAACCGCCGTCAGAATCAAAAGCAATTTTGCACAAATCTTTGATTTTGTTCAACGATTCTTGATCCTGTCAAAATAAAAACACCGACAGAAAATTATACATAGTAAATACATGAATTTGTAAATTTAAATTACACTTTTGTGGATTGCTACTTTTTAAAATCCTTACTTGTGAATCCACAGGTGTCTGTCTTCTTTCATCCAACGAATTCAAGAACAAAGTTTGCATCACGTATAGTTGATGGTTCGTTTCAGCTGGCCTTGGGTCGCCAGGTCTTTTAATCTAGAATTCAAATAATTAAAATCCAATTAAGTACTCTTGATTTCGGCTAATTTCGCTAATTGATTATAAGGTGTACCTTTACTGGGAACATACTGAAAGTATACGAATTACTAAAATCTTTGTGTAGGTAATTAGGTCGTAATTTAATTGTGTGTCACAATTACATCGTGTAATGCACTATTTAACGGAAATGATGAGGAGACTAGAGGTTTGAAGTTATTTTAGCATATACTTTTGAAATATTTTGAAAAACGAGCAAAAAACAAAAAAAAGGGATTTTCATTCACATATGTTAGATCTTCGAATCTTCAAAATTCGTATTTAACAGGGAATTAGGTAGCTTTAAGATGTCGCGCTAACAAGCCGGGGTAACCGCTTGAAATTTCGATTAGAAATTTCTTTAGTTAGACTTGGAGGAATGCACGTTATGCATTGTGTCATATGTACACGTTATTAATATAATTATGTAGGTATGCGTGGAACGCAAATTTATGCATAAATTATGTTGCGACAGTGTATGCATGACGTAGTGGGGGGGGGGGGTGCACAACAATTGCTTTATGAGTGTCTGTAAATTGTGCTGCGGGTATACATAAATTATGTTTTAGATTTTTGGTTTAATTATGATAATTATACAGCTGCGCAGGAACTCACAACATGCTGAATGAGAATTTCTCGGTACTTCCTTGAGGACAGAGTGGCCAAATGTTTTTTCTTGGAATGCTCTGCTTTACTCAATACAGCATTGATGAAAGACAGCGCATTTTGTTGAACAGTTTGTGAAGGATTTTGAATGTGCATAATCTGTAATACAAAAAACAAATGAAATACACAAAGTGACAAGAAATTTTAAACTGTTATTGAATAGTAGTATTAACAAACTACATAGTAAATATTAGTAAGCCATATCTATATATCCGTATCCACTGTGATTACCAGATTGGGCAGCGTCACATCTTTCTCGACTTGGCTAAAGCAGTTACCCGAAGTCACCGAATTCTCGAGGACCTGGTCAATATAAAAGAGGGTAAAAGTTTGAATTTTAAAAACATATTTTCCGTGAAAATTTGATTGAGGGATATTAAGTAAGGAGCGCACAAGATACATGCATGTACAGTATTGTTTGATTAGTTAGTTCTACTAGTTAGCATGTAATATATGTAGTACTGGAAATTTATTCGTGTCGCTTTTCTTACTCAATATTATAATATTAATCCTTCACATTTTCCACGAGCAACTCTGCACTTTGATAAAAGTATAAATATATAAACGTCAAATTACTTGAAGCGCTGTCCGAAGTGCAAGTCGATCCTGTGGGGCTCCTTTGTTACTATTCACGTAGCCAATGATCCTAAATAATACCATTCAATAAATTAAATTGTTTTACAAACCAAATATATTTTACATCACTAATCCGTAAATCTTTACAGTCTTTAATTAATGCGTACAAATCTGTACCAGTAATTTTTAAAAAACATTGTTCACTAACTTTGAGATGACAGGGGGTTGAACTTTATCCCAAGATGAATTATTCGAATGTAGCATGATGTCAATTAAAGATTGAAGGGCATACGCCAGACTTCTTTCTTTCTCAATTAATTTGTCTTTTTCGATAAGTTCAAAGAGAGCGTTGAGTCCATCCACTTGAGTCACAAATACATCTGCGAGTGTTGGATCCGATGCTTTTTCCGATAATTCCTTTAAGCCAGCCTCCGTGGACGTTGGAGTTTTTAATTTTTCAGTAATTTCCTGACATACTTTCAGCGGAGAGTGTTGCATCGATACCAGTTTCCCACTTAAATCTTTCCTCGTAGTTTCGGTCACGTAGTGACCCGGTGGCTCATTAAATCTTAGTCCGAAGATGGTTGGGTCAGAAAAGCCCCAAGTCTGACACACTTGAGCAACTGCATCGGACAGTGGTTGTTCGGGTCGCAGAAATACGAGCTCACCCTTATCCCCTTCACGTAGTGGGGTCGTTATTCCGAATTTCAAAATATTTGTTGCATTTCCCGATTCCTTCGTGGCTGCTGTCTCATGTCGAACTTCTATCACTCCTCTACTTGAAGTCATTTTGTACTGCTTTCAATTGATTGACTTCTTTTAACTGAAAATAATAATGTAACATTTATGAAAAAAACTACAAAAATGACAACAACAAAATAAAAATAAGATCCTTAGTTAGTTTTCAAACTTATTTTTTAAATATTTTACTCTTTATACATGACGGATGTGGGATGGGCGTGGTAGATGGTGGACTGGTAGAGGATTTTAATGAAACTATTTCACAATATAAACTGAAATGTTGCAATCTAAATTGTGTACTTACTACTTACTCGTTACTCACTCTTGGGAGAAGCTAAAAAGAAATTTTGCACTCGTTGGTGTTGTTGTTAGTTCAGTCTCTTGAATGGAAGCACAAGATTTGTAACTATATAATTCCAACTAAATTATAAAATTCTATGAGCTAAAGTTCCCACATTTTGTATGGTAGACTGATTCACAACCACAAGTAAATGTGAAGCATCATTAGGCAACTTTACTTAATTAATTGTGGGTGGATAAAAGGATGTGATTCATTAAAATATTGACAACATTCTGGTTCAAACTTGGGCGGTGAGGAGCCCAGGCTGATTAGTGCTTTCTGTTCAATGGTATCTACACTGCACCAAATCACCACATCATGACCGCATCATAACAAAAAAGTGAGTCTATTTTTAATAGTTATAACTGCATCATTTTGATGTATTTGAATGCATCATAATGATGAGGAAAAGATGAAGTCTAGATGAGTTTCTTAATAAGGTACGGAATTAACATAAGATAAAAGTGGACCTCATCATAATTTCATCAAGAACGCGTCATAATGATGCGTTTATAATTATTAACAATAGACTCACTTTTTCACAAAATGGTGCGGTTATGATGGTATTATATTGGGTACAGTGTACTTTTTGGGCTTCTCTCTCTCCGTTGCTTAGGCGTAGACTTAGACCTGGATTTCACTAGCAACTTTAACAATGGTTAACGTTGAACGTTAACAATAAAATTGTTCAAACACATGGGAAATGTTTAAAATCAATGTAATGCGCAATCTGGTGTTGGACAAATTTTTAAAAATGACTCAAAATTCATTTTATTTTTGGCAAAATTTAATTTAATTTCCTTACCTTTTCAAAACGCTAATACCTAGTTTTACAACTTTTTGAAAATGGTAATTTCTTATTTAGACCTTTTTGAAAGCGTTCACTACTAGTTTTGCATGTTTTTGAAAATGTTAATTCCTTGTTTAGAGCTTTTTTAAAGTATTGGTTCCTAGTTTTGAATGCTTTTCAAAATGATGATTTCAATCTTGTTTTGACCTTTTTGAAAAAGGTAATGTGTAGAAAAAGTACTTTTGTACAGCATTCTTTCCATGGTTTCCCAGCTTCGAATAGGTTAACTTTAAAGTAGCAGAGAGTGAGTAGTATTTTTTTATTATTACAAATCATGTGTGTAAACTCGATCAAAAAATTGGGCAGTTGCAGAGCAAATGTACATATGTTGTATGTGTTATCTATTGAACTCTCGTTAGTGTCAAATCTGTGCTTGAAGCTGTTTGTTCTTCCGTCTAAAATCAATTTTCTCGAAATCTTTCACAATTATGTACCTGCTTACCTAGTTTTTGTGCCCAATAATCTCCAATATGTTCATAATTCTTGTCAGCTAAACTCAGGTGTTTTGTCCTGTAAAATATGCTTAAAATCGTAGTTCATTTCAAACACTTAAAATCGATTTTCTTTGAGTCTAAAATCGATCAATGCCCACTGATCAATGCACAAGTAAATATGTAAGTGTCTGTGCCTATTATTTAATTGCGCGGTAGAAAATAGTTTCCAGTAGTAACACACTTGTTGTGGTTCAGAATGAGAAAGTAGTAATAAGTTTAATATTTATCACATTTTTCAAACCCATGCCCTCTTATTTTTCTTTTATAAAGTCCTACATAAATGTAAGCAACGGTTTTGCTACGTTTACAATTAGTAGACGCGATGATGGCTAAACAGTAAATAATTAATTTTATTGTAGTATTAACTATGATAAAGAGCATTTGCAAACACATTGAAGTGCCCTTAAGTGTGAATTTTTTTTATACATAATTACATTTTACCTCAACTGTTGACCATGCAGTGTAATTATTTGGTAGTAAAAATGATCGTGACAAAAATAATTACATTTTATAACTTTTCCAGTTGCAAACTTGCAAGCACGAATTCCTACATACAGTAACTAAGGCTGGATTGCTTTCCTTAGTTGTTTGCAACGGTTTGTTCAACACTCACTAGTTTGCATTCTAATGTTCTTAAAAAACGAATTTTTGGCAAAAAACGTTTACAGTTAAAGCAGAGGTACAGCAAATAAATGTACAACTACATATTTGAATGTTAAATATTATATTAACGACGACGATTTGCAAAACCAAAAAAAAAGTCAAAACAAAAACTTGTGATCACGTTTTTTAATGACAGTATCGTTGTCTACGTCTGTCATTACTGAATGAGCAAATGTATTCACATAAGAAAAACCGATTGCACAAAATTCAATTTTTCCAAATCAAAAAACTGTTCCTGCTTTTTATGTTTGCAATTCAAATCGCGCTTACGAAGATTTTAAACAAGCAGCAAGCTCTGGTCGATCTAAATCCTTTGCAACCATTTTACAAAAAGTGTTCACTGCGACTTATAGTTTTTGACACCATTACCAATTACAGTACAATTGAAATACCATTTGTTCTGACTGATATTTCTCAATTCGAATCGGATACTGATAAACGTTATCATCGAAAGAATGTCGAATTTCACATTTTCAAAGTAACGAATTTAAGGTGCTCTGTAACAATGTTCTTACTTGAGCATCCAACGTTTGAGAGTCTCAACATAATCACAGGATATGAGTACATCCAGTTGTACAACGCGGTGGCCAGATATTTCGATAACCGGTATGGCGATAAGCGGCAGCCAACAAAAATATTTCCCAGAGCATATTTCTTCATCACACATGAATTGAAATCAAGAGAGCGATGCCTGCATTCCGTTGAAGCAATGAAGATACTACCACAGCAATACTTACCACAGGTGTTTGTGTTGTATTACGGCCAACCGAATGGAACAGGTCAGGCATCTGTTTCGCTATACCAAGGGTCGTTTTATTGCTGGTACTGCGCGGGCCCACATTATTCTTCGGTTAAAAGTGATATCTACGAAATTGGGTTTACTGACGACTGCAAGAGTAATAATTACAATTGTTTTCAAGAAATAAGCCGTTTCTACGAGAAAACGATTCGTCTCGGGAAAAATGTTATTTGGGCTCCCATCGTGAAAAAAAGTAAAGTACATTCTTTTGGCACTGCAAATTTTAAATCTCCTTTTGAACGGCACACACCATTAACCACAAATCTACCTAGCGCAGTCATGAGCTATATGGTAGCGGATGTAAATTTCACAATTTTGGAGAACGCCGCGTCACTACAACTCCCGGAAATCAGACACGGGTCAAATTTCGAAACTCAATTTGCTTTTGTCGCGATAGGAGATGACGAAACATTTAACTTTGTCACTTCAGAAGGTGCAACGGAATGGAAAACGTCATTTGAAATCTACGAAACACCATTTCAGGTTCCCGTGTGGATCTGCTTGGGCGGCTCCTTGACAATCATTGCTGGTTTCTTGTCCATTTTTTGTCACAAAATTCAAGATTCACATATAGAATGGGCAATGAAGTTTGTGCACACGCTGGTTTGGATGCAGACAAGTCTTCTGGAACAATCCGTATCAGAAATTACAAAAATATTCACAAGCAACAGGGCAAGTAGAACGAAAGTTTGCCGCATTGTTTCTGGATTTTGGTTGATAGCAGGAATAACCTTGACCAACACTTACAAGGCTTTCCTAAAATCAGATTTTTCTATTGCAGCCCCCTTTGTTACAAAATGGCAGCATTTGGAAGAGCTACAAGACTTTAAACTCTATACCATCATCTCGCAGACAAAATGTACAGGGCAAGTTAAAAAAAATTTGGATCTTGCAGAAAAATTTCAAATGCGCAACAGCTTTTATGCTCACGATTTTTTGGCGAAGGTTTGTTCCGATGAATATTCCAAAGACAAAGTAAGTATTGAAAATGAATGTGGGTTTTTCCACACCATAGCAAGTAAATACAAGCATTATTTAGAAGAAAAGTACAATGAGAATCTAGAAGCCTTGACCTTACCTAATATTTCAAAAAACGAAAGGACTCTTAGCTTCAAGAAGAAATGGAAGCAATTTCTTAGTATGAAGCATAATACAAAATTTATATGCGAGCAGAATCTGACAAACTTGCTATTTGAAAAAAGCACAAAAACGCGGAAGAATTCTAAACTAGCCTTCGTGACATCGACGAAAAACTTCAAAAATCAGTGGAAACTATTTCAAAAAGTAATGAAAACCTATCCTGAATTGAAATTCGCTCACAACGCCGGTGATGGGAATTTAAAGGAAAGCCTTTTGGTCCATCCTAAGGTTATCTTTATGTCATCTCGATTGGACCCAAAATACCATCACTGGGTTCCAAATCGATTGAAACTGCTTTTTACATCCGGCATGTACTTTTTGTGGGAGAAATGGGATACCATTGCACATGCTGCGCAAGACTTCAAAACTCAAAGCGATAGCTACAGCAAAGGAGATAATTCGGGATTTAAGCCCTGGTCCTTCACAGACTCGCATAATGAACTCATTTTTAATACACTGATTTTGGGTCTTATTGCTTGTGTGGTAGCCTTTGTTGGGGAGTTGCTATGGGCCAATCTGTTTGGCCGCTGTAAACCATATTGCAAAGTAAACATTAGGTTGTTAAAGCAATTCAATTTTAAAAAACCCCGTTTAAATTAAACACTAAGGATGCTCGTTCGACGTGCGTCGTAAAATTAACCCCTGCTACCATTGCAGTAACTGTTGGGTCTACTTACATAGTACGAGCTGTTTCTATAACGACGATACATATATGTATTCTTAGTACGAAAGCAATATATATAAATGCGTCTTTAATTTAGTATCTTAATTAACTGTACATATGCAGTTACGAATTTTCCTTGGGTATAAAATTTGTCGGACTCCAGGATACATTCAGTTGGCCACCAACAGCATTACAGTTAAAAAAGGATGAAGTGTCCACAAGGCCTTTCAAAGTTTTCCACCCACAAAATATGGATTTACCACCAAAAGGGTAGGTTTGCCACCACGATAAAATATAGGATAAGTTAGGCATATATTTGCATAAAAAATGAATGATAATGTGATTCAAAATTAGAAAGGAAAAAGTAAGAAGCACTAAAGCGTTTACATAAGAGTGGCGGTTAGATTAGGCACTCATACTAGGTATGCTAGCCGTATTTGATAATACGTAGGTCTGAGAAGTAACAGTTAACATTAAGTGCTTTTAATTTTGTAAGTGATTAACGACTGGGTCCAATAAATTAATTCAATTATTAAAAAGTGAAAAATTATTACAAGTTCTAATTGAACTTATAATAATAATTACTATAAATGTGGAAAGTACAGTTTTGTTCGACGGACGTTGCTCGTGACCTAAGTACGTCTGTACTGATTACACACGTAAGCATTACATGGGAATCGCAGTTAGATTAAACTCTTTAGATGGTCCTTCAACGGCAACAGGCATTCCAATTGGTCAGAAACGTAAGCGAGCAAACCAGCCACAGTAGGCCCCGCGTAATCACATGTTTAACTGCGAATTGTTCTACTTTGTTTTATTTATTCATTATAAAATTCCTTCTTAAGGTTTTACGATGTTTTGTAAACTTATCTGGTTGTTAAGTACTGCAAAATTGGTTTTTAACTTTTTACGAATAAAATTTTCCTCTGGTGGCAAACCTATACTTTTGGTGGTAAACCCATATTATTTGGGTGGGAAACTTTGAAAGCCCAGGTGGACACTTCTTCCTGCTGTTCATGCTGTTGATGGCCAAATGAATTTATCCGGGGGGCCGGTTAATTCCATGTCTTTCTCACCTACCTAAGTGTATATATGTATATAGTGCTAACAAAAAGGTACGTTTCACATTAAAGTTATCATCAATAAGCGATTTTTTTTATATAGTGAGAGACCATTTGGTAAGGTTTCTAATTCAACCGTTAGTCGTTGGCTCAAGGAGGGTTTACTTCTAGGTGGTATGTGTAGATACATTTAAATGTGTGTGTATATGTACTTAAGTCTTACAATTTTTGACATGCGTCGACTTCCAAGGTATTTGCTTCGGGCGTCTCCGCTGATGTTAAAAATTAGGTAGGCTGGGGGCCACACGAGTATTTGAAGATTTCTACAATTAAAATGTGGTTGAGGAAAAAACTTTTGTTGAGGCTATTTTTTCGCAATAAACAGAATGGATATATGTAGCATGTATGGATGAACGTTTTTTGATGAACTTGAAACGTGTACAGTAAGTCAAGTAATAAGTTAAAGGAGTTAAACTTTGACTATAATTAGGTATATGTAATTTGGAAGTTCTTGCTTGAAAGCGTAAAATTTCCAAAATGGCGACATTCTGGCTTAGCTTTTTTTAAATTAAAAATGGGCAAATTCAATTTTTCAATAATTTAGTTTTAATTGGGTATGTTTTTTCACTGACGACATTTACGTCTAGACAGTATCTTTAGGTATTATTTCAAGGTAATGGTATGTTTGGTTGTTGCTGGCAAATTCAATTAAAACCAAAACGGTCGAAAAGTGGGATATGATCCTAAATGTGGTCATTCCTTGTTCCATACATTTGAACACCGTTTGATGTGTCAAATTACTGTAAAAAGTGGCAGTTAACAATATTATAAAATGTTCAATATTAATGTGGTTACTCGTGGTAACAACCATTGAGTGTGTTTGTTGGGCAAGAACCCCACTAATAGTAAAAGTTTTGAACGCTGCATTAAAATTATTGTTGCTTGGTACATCTGTGATTGTAGGATGCAATCATCTGCTTGATTATGCTATTTAAGTTTCTGTTTTGGTTACGTTGTAGAAAAATTGCATAAAACGTTTTGAAAAACAAATTGTTTGTTGCAGCTTAACCACGTCTACTGCACAATAAATGAAAGAAAACTTGGCCAAAATGTGCGTAAAACTGCACAACAATATTTAGAAACATCTACAACCTTGATTTGCATCGAAAAAGTTTGCGGTTTCCGGCATTACTACATTTAGAGCCTATTTGGAATTTCCTGATTTTTATGAGTTCTTTTATTTGACACGATGGTCTTAACAGTTTTACACAAAAACTGTTATTAATTTTTGTCGGCAATAAAGAACGTCTGGTTTGCATTTTAATGTGTATTACATAATAGCTGAACACTTGCATCACTTGCATGATAAAAAGATACTAGTGCTCAAGCTCAAAACAAATCAACCCAACCACATGTACTATGTTATGTGTTTAGCTGTTGTAATAACTCTAGTTAGTGTAAAATTTGTACTTTGTTTTCCTTGCGTCTAAGATCGATTTTCTCAAAATCTTTCACAATTACCCGCACTGACCCTACCTACCTGGATTCTATGCCCAATAATCTTTAATATTTCACCTCAGCTAACCTCGGGTGTTGCCGTGTAAAACATGCTTAAAATAAAAGTGCAGGCCTCTTAAACACTAAATCGATTTTCTTTGAATCTAAAGTCAATCAGTGTCCTTTGCACATGCAAATATGTAAGTATCGGTGTCTATTATTTAATTGCGCGGTAGAAAATACTTCCAGCATTAACAGGCTTGTTGTACGTGCTTCAGAATGACAAAGTAAGTTTAGTGATATATTTTTCAAGTCCCTGCCCTCTTATGTTTGCAGGAATTGATTTTAAGTGTAAAAGTGTATTAAAACGTCGCACTAAATAATACTTCAATGTTTTCTTGAATGCTCTTATGCGCACCTCTGGTCCATATATTTACCGTTTACTAATCATCGCGTCGACTATGTACATACGTTGCTTCAAATATAATATCACAATATGTCACTTCAATCACTATTCACTATATATAATCATTTATTTTTTATTTTATTTTATTGTCGATTACTTTTTCAAGAGACTATACAAGTACATATTGCAAGCATGAATTCTTATAGTACTACCAATAAGCCTGAATTGCTTTCAATTGGTGTTTAACTTTTGTTTTGTTAACTTGGTTTATGTACACAAAAACTTAAGCTTTGTTTCACTGAAATATTATAACAAACTTACATTGCCTTAAAATAGTTATTTACAGCAAGCCGAGCGATTACGCGTGAACCATTTACAAATTGGGTTTGAATTAAATCACAAAAAATGAGGGCTATTTTGATTCTGTTGTCTGTATCAGCATTTGAAGCCGTCTTTAGTCATTCATTAATCTTAACCGCCCAGCAACCACGAGTTGACCTCGATCCTTTGATACACCCATTTCTAAACCAGTGCTCACTGCGATTTATAGTGTTTGACAGCATCAGTGATTACAGCACTGTTCGGATACCATTTGTACTAACTCATACTTCTCAATTCATTTCATATAAATTAGACAGCGACTATCATCGAAAGAATGTCGAATTTCACACTTTCAAAGTAACAAATCTAAGATGCTCTGTAACAATGTTCTTACTTGAGTCTCCAACCTTTGAGAATCTTAACCTATACACTGGATATGAGTACAACCAGTTGTACAACATGGTGGCCAGATATTTCGATAACGTGTACGGCGAAATGAGGTTACAAACAAGAATATTTCCCAGAACATATTTTTTCATTACATTTACATTGCAATCAAGACAGCGGAGCTTGCATTCCTTTGAAGCATTGAAGATAGTACAGCAACACTACTTGCCACAGGTATTTGTGTTGTATTACGGTCAACCGAATGGAACAGGTCAGGCATCTGTTTCGCTACACCGAGGGTGGTTTTATTGCTGGTACTGTTCAGGGTCAAATTATTCTTCGGTTGAAAGTGGTATTTACGAAATTGGATTCAGTAGCGACTGCAAGAGTAATAACAAAATTTGTTTTCAAGAAATAACCCGTTTCTACGAGAAAACTATACGCCTTGGGAAAAATGTTATTTGGGTTCCTTACGTGGGAAGTAGTAAAGTACATTCAAATTTTGGCACTGCAAATTTTAAATCTCCTTTTGAACGGCACGCACCGTTAATCACAAATCTACCTAGCGCAGTGATGAGCTATATGGTAGTGGATGTAAATTTTACACTTTTGGGGCCCAAAGTGCTACTAAAACTCCCGGAAATCAGACAAGGGTTCTTTTTCAAAACTCGGTTTCATTTTGCCGTGACAGGAGATTCAGAAACATTCAATTTCATTACTCCAGAAGGTGCAACGGAATGGAAAACGTCCTTTGAAATATACGCAACGCCATTTCAGCTTCCTGTTTGGATTTTTTTAGGGTACTCCATGATCACAATTGCTGCTTTCTTGTCCATTATTTCGCATAAAACTGACTACAACCTTTTAGCAAGGGCAATGAAATGTTTGCACACGCTGGTTTGGATGCAAACATCTCTTTTGGAACAATCCGTAGCAGAAATTACAAAAATATTCACAAGCAACAGGGCAAGTAGAACGGAAGTTTGCCGCATTGTTTATGGATTTTGGTTGATCGCAGGAATAACTTTGACCAACACTTACAAGGCTTTTCTAAAATCAGATTTTTCTATTGCAGTCCCCTTTGTCACAAAATGGCAGCATTTGGAAGAGCTACAAGACTTTAAACTCTATACCATCATCCCGCAGACAAAATGTATAGGACAAGTTAAAAGGAATTTGGACCTTGCAGAAAAAATGCAAATGCTCAACAAAAAGTTTGCACACAATTTTATGGAAAGGGTTTGCTCCGATGAATATTTTAAGGATAAAGTAAGTCTTGAACATGACTGTAGGTTTTTCTACAATATAGCAAGTAAATACAACAATTATTTACAAACCAAAGAAAATGATGCCCTAGATGCCTTGACATCATCAAATCCTTCAAAAAGCGGTAAGACTCTTAGCTTCGGGAAGATATATAAGCAAATTCTTCGTATGGAGCAAAATATTAAGTTTATATGCGAACAGAATCTGACAGACTTGCTACTTGGAAAAAACACAAAAACACTGGAGATACCTAAATTAGCCTTCGTAACACGAAAAAACAACTTCAAAAATCACTGGAAACTATTTCAGCAAGCAATGCGAGCCAATCCTGAATTGAAATTCGCTCACAACGCCGGTGAAGGAAAACAAGAAAGCCTTTTGAACCATCCAAAGGTTATCTTCACGTCGTCTGGATTGGACCCAAAATACCATCACTGGGTTCCAAACCGATTGAAACTGCTTTTTACATCCGGCATTTACTTTTTGTGGGAGAAATGGGATACTATCGCGCATACTACTCAAGGCTTCAAAACTCAAAGCGATGGCTACATCAAAGGAGACAATTCAGGATTTAAACCTTGGTCCTTTACGGATTCGCATAATGAACTCATTTTTAATGCACTAATTTTGGGTCTTATTGCTTGTGTGATAGTCTTTGTTGGGGAGTTGCTGTGTGCCAATTTGTTTAGCCGTTGCCAAATAAATTGGAAAGTATGTATTAGATTGCTAATGCATATCAATTTTAAAAAGCAATTTAAATTAAACTTCAAGAATATTCATTAGAAGTGCGTCGTACAACTAACCGCAGCTACCATAGCATTAGTTGATGCGTCTACCTTCACATTACGAGCATTAAGTAATAACTAAGAGACTCACTTTATGCTTTTAATTGATGCACTATATGTATTTGGCCCGTCGGAATTATGTTTATTTTTGTTAACCCAAACATGCTTTATTCTGCTCCACTGGGAACACAAAAATGTGTAACATTATGCTTTTAATGCTTATAGTGCTTTTAGATCACCATATGTACGTATACATACATTTTAAGCCTTATAAAACTTCTGATATTCTTTAAACAAACTAAGTATAATATTACATAGTGTACCCATAGATAGGTGGCAGTTGGGGGTTTGAATTGCTTCAAGAGTTAATGGAGAGTGCTTTAAGGTTGTGAACGGCGATTGTAAATTGTATTGCGATTAATTTTAGAATCTGAATTTTAATAGTGATGGTAAATTGTGCACGCTGGAATGTTGTGGTTGTAGTGGTATTCACAATCCTATTTCCCTCAATTTTGAAATACTAGTCTTGGATATGCAGAAAGACTAGTTTTATTTGGATGGAACCAGTTTTCCCTCTAAACCGTCGATATGTATGTATTCTTAGTACTATAAAGCCGTACTATGAACAAATCTTTAATTTAGTAGCGTAACTAACTCTACGCATTTGCCGTACCTACCTATGTATAATGTAATGTAGGGCTAAAAAAAGTGCATTTCACATTAGAGCTATCAATAATCGATCTATTTTTCTTTACAGATTTATAATTATGTTTTGATGTCTAACAATTATTATAAAATGTAAATACTAATGTGTATGTCCAATTTAATGTAAAGTAATTATAATAAATTAAAGTAACTGCATTTTCACGACCAACCTTTTACTTATGTCAAGTGTAAGCCTTCTTCCAGACTTGAGTGCATGGATACAAAAGATTACAGTAGGGCACATATAATTCATCCTGGTTGCTTTTATAAAACAATGCTAAAATAAAGTGATTACTGATATTTAAGGCTATTTGATCTCTCGTGTCAAAGTGCTATGGTTTGTTAGTTTGTATGACTCAATATTTCCGTTTAAATTGATAATCAGTAAAAGGCGTGATAATTTTGGAACATTTAACCAGAGATACGCAAAATAATTGAATCGTCGACTTCAGGCTTGTCAAAGTCCCATGTTAACAAACGGAAGTGGAGCTCCAAAAGACTATGTACACTACTATTGAAGAAGCAAAATCTCTTTTCACCATTATTACGTCACAAATGGGGAAACACGGTGCAAAACACATTTTTCACACATTTGTTTTCAGAAACGAAAATGCGCAGTTGAAAAACATGTTCATGCTTGTGAAACGATACTTTAAATGTAAAAATTAAGGTGCGACGCTATTTACACTACCTGCATAGGTACTATACATACTCGTGTTAAAACAGTCCCATGGGCGATAGCCCAAATGGGACTTAATTTATAATAATAAAAAATACACGTGTGAAAGTGCATTTACTATGTTTCAAAGAAATTGGGCTTAGCTTTTGATTTCAATATTATTGGTAGAAGGACCAGGTTGCTCCTTCAGTAACGATATTATTATTGCATGTCTAATGGCAATGGCTCACTCACTCAGTGTCTTAATTCCGAACTTCATGATTAAAAATAAAGTATATCTCATTTATTTCGGAAGTCAGATTTACTTTTTAACTGCGAAATTGATGAGTCATCACCTTGAGATCGAGCTTGTAGTTGTAAAACGTTTTCACATGTTAATTTTGCCCCATTTCTTGTTCACAACTGGAAGTGGTTGAATCCTCATTTGGTTATTGTACAATATTTCCCAATTCTTTAAAAAAGTAGCCTACACTACAGTAAACAACGCTATTAAAAAATAAACAGCAATTATGTCGTTGAAATTTTCCATATTGATCTCCTTTCACCTACTTTTTATTCATTCTAATACAGTTCAAGGTTTGAGAATAAATATAAATCGAAATACCTATAATTACTTAAATACAAATCTTCGCTAATATTTGTACAAGTAAAAAAAAGAATGTAGACATAAAATATTTCAAATCCAGAGTAAAAAATCATAAATTATTGTACATCCCATTGATTCCAGCACAGCAGCAGTGTAATTATCAACAATATTGGTGTGATAACGGAAGATGCGTTAATCAGGACTATATATGCGATCGGGATAATGACTGTGGAGACTATTCTGATGAAAGAAATTGTGTTCCTGGTAGAAAAGGCTGTATTTATCCGGGTAAGTAGAGGAGAAAATTCAAGTTTTGTAAGGACCTACTAAGGATATACATTTTGAAGTTTACATTATTTTATAAAATGCTTTTTCAAATCGGATATTTCTTTTAAACTTACGTTTCAAAATCTTCATCATTCAAAACTTGTTTCCATTTAAAATTTCTTCTTCAAAATTGATCACAGATCTCATTAAAAATGTAAATTATTCATTCAAAAGTAGCAGATTAGTAATCTAATCGATGCATGTTAGTGTCTATTAAGTGGAAAAATTTGGATCGCGCATCAGGTTACACATTGTTTAACTATGTATGTACCTACATAATGACCCAAAAGTTACAAAACTTGATTCGATTAATTTCTTTGAAATAGATTACGTGAAGTGCAACGGCGGTCCTTGTATAAGCAAGTTGCAGTTTTGTAGTGGGGCCAGCCGCTGTGCTAATTACCAAAGCACGGATTTGTATGCTAGCTGTAGCTGTAACCAAGGAGAAACGCGCTGCAATCGACACTACACCTGCATAACAAGTGCAATGGAGTGCGACGGAACCCCTCACTGTCCAGATGGGTCAGATGAAAATACTAGCACCTGCGGTTCAAGGTCATGCTCAGGGTCAGCCTTTAAATGCAAAACTAATAAGCAATGCATTCCCAGAAGTTCCGTTTGTAATGGACGAAGCGACTGTGGCTCCGATGATACTTCTGACGAGCACTGGAGTGCCTGTACTTGCAAAGAAACTCTGTTTCAAGATAATTGCAAATGTCCCCCTGGCTATCAAATCCGGATATCTCGTCATGGTTTAAAGTCCTGCGAGGACATTAATGAATGCTCAGAGTCTCAGCCCAATTCAAATTTGTTATGCAACCATTTTTGCAATAATTATGACGGAGGCTACAATTGTAACTGCCAGGATGGCTACTTGCTCAAATCAGACAATAAAACCTGTGCCCTGGGGGGTCCTTCGCCACTACTTCTTTACAAATGGAAATCCGTCCTTATGGTGGCCACTTTAGATTTTACAGTTTTAGATCCAATAATTATTCACGCTGATATAACAGAATATGACATCGACTCGCATTCAGCAACTATTTACTGGACAAGTGGTGAGATCCATGGGAGGATTTTAAAAAAAATAAAACTACATACCTTTTACAATAATTCAACTATTTAAAACAGTACTTTTATAACGACTGGCTTTCCATAAATTCAAATAAATGCTTGAAATATTTTGAAATTTAGCCAAGAATGGGTTAATTGGAAACCAAAATATAGATGTTGATGATAGCCAAATAATTCTCGTCCGAGGTCTACATAATCCTGGACTCATTGCTTTCGATTGGATTTCTAGAAATGCCTTCGTTGTTGCTAACACGAACGGTGAAACAGGTCAGAAATAAAATTACATTCCCATTGCTAAAGAGCAAAATTATGCTGATCCTTGTTCTCTTAAAAGCGAAGTGAAGTGCAGTCGAAACTTAAGAAGCAAGGTGACGCGTATCCACAGTTCATTGGATAGCAGATAGCATCCAGCTGTGCTACGCTATGCTTTGAGGCTCGATATGCGTCATTTTGCCTCTTAACACTCGATATTTATATTTTGTGTAAATGTAGACAGTGCATTGTCTGTACATTATGTAATTTTGTTAAAAATGTTCATTTTATAATTTTTGTTGACGCATAATAGACGCTCCCCTGGCGATTAAAATCTGCAATGTTGCCTTTGCGCAGTCTGGTGAGCGAGAATGCGCTACTTTGCACACACTCGAAGGGGATAATACAACTGTGAATGGGATGGTCGTGTCACCTCAACATGGCCTTCTATTTTGGACTCAAGTAGCCTATGGAAGTAATAGCACCCAAAATGGATCTATCTGGAGAGCCAACATGGATGGTTCGGACATTCATCAGCTGACCAATCAAGTAATTTAATACCAATTAAAAGCATTTTAAACATCTATGCTCCAAATACTTACAACTACTCTTGAACCTATTTGGGACTGGGAAACTATGGACATATTACTCTGCATATTAACTTTTTTAATAAGGTCAAAACTATTCTGTACGAGCTAACGTTTTCAGACGAAATGAAACAATATACCTATTGACATTTTAAAAACTATTCAAAACTGGAAATTAACATTTTCAAAAAGGTCAAAACTAGTAATTGCCATTTTCAAAAAGGGAAAAAGAAGCAAGTACCATTTTCAAAAGGTGTAAACCACAATATATTAACGTTTCAAACAGTGCTGCCCTAGTCTAGTCTGACTTGGCTAGATGACTATGACTTGATTAGACTTTTCAGCCTTTTTCGGCCGCTTGACTTGACTAGTCTAGACTAGCAAGAGGATCAGAAAATAATGACTAGACTAGACTAACCACAACTCTTCCCATGTTAAGGGATAGCTGACTAGTTTGACTAGACTAGGCTAGACTAGACTAGGGTAGATTTTGTGTTGACTAGACTAGACTAGACTAGGTCGGCCTCGAAAACATTGTGACTTGACTAGACTAGACTAGCTGCCTTCGATTTTGGACGTGACTAGACTTGACTAGACTAGCGAAAATTTTGGACAGCAGTGGTTTCAAAAAGGTTAAATTATTTAAGTTCCCACTCTGTTCTACCAGATGGTACAAAACCCACAGGGCTTAACAATCGATCACGTGTTCAATCGCCTGATTTGGATCGACTCTTCCACGAGAAACATCGAGTCAATGCAATTTGATGGATATGGTAGAACTTATATCAGTCTTCGACGAAGCGAAGTGAGTTTCTTTCATTGTATTTGTCCGTCCAATTAACTCGAAATCGAAACTGAAAGCCAACAAAAGACAAAATACTGCTACAGTTGCGCATTTGAAATTGCAATACTTGTAACTAACAAACCAGTTTATTACTTTTTAATAGGTTTGGAACAACGTACAAGGCGTGACGTTCTATGAAGATCAAATCATTTGGATTAACAACGGGGAAATGTTTACATGTGCAATACCAAAGCACCAAAATACTTACAACATAATTTTAAATTGTTCGAGTGTTCAAAGACCATTTTTGAATGAAGCTGGATTTCCCAAAATTCTTCATACTGCTTTGCAGCCCAAAGGTCAGCAAAGATACGTATTCGGCACATAATTAATTCAAGTTTTGCAAGTTGTGATCCACTGTCAAATTTTAAGTTCAAAGAATTTTTTAATTGTATTTAGGTGGCGACTCATGCAGTGGAAGGTACTGCTCTTTCATTTGTACTGCCACTGGTTCTGACGTCACTTACAACAGTCTCGACCAAACTTCATCGTCAACGACTGACCGAATCAACAATGACTACGACTATGACTCAGTTTCTAAGTCAACGAGCGAAACACAAGAATTTCTGACAGCTGTTGAGTCCTCAACTACCAGTAGCCAAAATGCAAATAATGAAGTTAACTTCAAATGCATTTGCCCCGATGGCTTCATCCCTGTCGACGAAAATAGCTTTAATTGTACTTTAATCCCAGTTACCACAACAACAGAAATATCTTCGACTGAGGACACCTCAACACTGTCAACAAGACGAATCAAAATTAAAACTGAATTATCCGTTGACGATGTAGATGATCCTACAGAAGCTCCTAGTTCTTCTGTTTCTGGGTGTAGTGACCATATTTCGCTATCTAAATCGAATTCGTATTTAATTACAATGATTGTTGTAGTGGTTACTATAGTAGTGCTTCAAAGCTCTGTTATGTGTGTACTACTACGACGAAAAATTTACGAAGATAGACGCAGAAACGCCTCCAGTGACCCTTGTGTCGAATTTCAGAAAGGACCAGAAGGTAGCTAGTTAACTTCATGACGCATTTTCCAGTGTTATCGATTTTACTTGGCAAGCTAATTGACACCATTAACTACAACTATTGCTTAATTGCTTTTCTTTACAGGTCCTAGATTGGTGATGCCAAAAATAATGGAAGAAGAATAGAATTCAAGAGCTCAAGAACATAGTGTATTATACTTTAAAATATATAATCAACTAAACCAATATTATACATTCCATTACTTAAGTATCTTGTTCATAATGATGAACTCAGCAGTTTGTATGGTTCATACTGGTATTAAAAATATTAAAGGTTGATAATGTGCTCGTACCTTGGGGTGTACGGTAAAAGAGATACACCGTGTCAGGGATTTATTGCTTAGTAATGTTTTTAGTTCTGTGTATTATACTTAGTATTAGTTAAGCCAGCAAAAGTCAAAAAATATTATGCATAACTTTGTAATAGTTGGAACTGAATAATGAAGTTAAATTACCAACTATGCAAATACCTAATGTATTTGCAAGTGCAATTCTCACATCCCCTGCTGAGCACGCCAAAATAGGAAACAGCTGAGAATAAAAGCAGTTAGCTAAGTTTTCTAGGCAATTTCGCAGAACTGTGACTAATCGAATACCAAAACTATTTAGATTTAAAGCAGCATTAGCAAAGTTTGGTAATTAAATTACTATTAAAATCATTAGTCGTAATGCAAAGAACGTACGCTTCAAAAAGTTTTGTGCATATTTTACTTACGCAATAATTTTGCTCTGCATATGATTACTTTGCACATTGGGTGGTTTACAATTCATAAAAGATGAATAAGACATAGACGGCGATCGATGCTTAAATCATAATCATAATCAGTGCAGTGTATAGTCATCCTCACACTTATTTAAAATGCATTTTTATGTAATGTGCCTGGCTTCTACGCCCAAGTACAGGAAGCAGTTATAAAACCCTTTCACAATAATCCACCTCAAACTTTTCAGTAACTGATCAGAGCTGTCTGTCTCTCTCTTTCTAATATCTTTCGAGAATTCAATGTATTAAAAATAATAAGGTGTGTGTAAGTAGCGATAATCTCGAATTGTGAAGATTAATCAAGATTCAGAGCAATAAAAATGAATTTTCATTTTGTGTCTAGCGGCACTATTGTACTACTGATTGGAGTTTTTCACGCATCCTCTCAGGGTGAGCTGTCTTAAGTTATCAGTAAAAAACTGCATAATGTTCTTGTATATTATAATATTATTATTTGTCACTAATTCAGTCGTGGAGTAAATTAGGCGTGTATAGTCTAATACAGTACATGTTTAAAAAACTAGTTTTTCCTGAAATGTGCGAGTCATCCGAGATGAGATGCGAAAGGACTCCAAAATGTATTAAAAAAAGATTTCGATGTGATTCGGATCTTGACTGTGGTCTTTATGACGATTCAGATGAAAGGAACTGTCTTGTACACGAGCACTGTGCAGGTTAAACAGCATTCTTCATTCGAATTTTCCAATTTTTTTCACTTTATTAAGTACTCGGAGTTACAAAACTCTGAAGAGACATTTTTTAAAGAATTAAAATCCTGTTTGTATGAATGTAGACGATGATTACGACAAGTGCGACACCGGCTACTGCCTCCACTACCTCAAATTTTGTGATGGGGTCAAGGACTGTCCAGGGAATGATCATTCTGATGAGGCTAACTGTACGTGTGGGGCAGGTGAAGCCCGCTGTCTTGATCCCAGAAGGCATCAGTGTGTTCTTGAAGACGAGATTTGTGACGGGAATGTGGACTGTGTGGACGGCTCGGACGAAAGTGAAGTAGTTTGTGGACAGCATCAGTGCACTGGGACTTCATTTAAATGCAAACAGAGTCACAGGTCCAGTGATGTTATGAAGCACTTTGGCTCTTTTCATAATTTTACAAAAAATTCTAGTTCTGGAAACATTTTTGAAAAAAAGACAAAAATGTTATATTTACAGGCTTTTGAAAAGCCACAAAACAATGTAGTATTATTTATACTTACGTGTTTAAAAAAGCTCAAAATGAAGTGTATTTTACCTTTTTGAAATAATTACAAAAAATTCAGTCAACATGCTTTTGAAAAGGATCAAAATGTTCTATTTGCATGTTTTAAAAAGGGTGGAAAATTTGCAGGTGTATAAGTGCAGAAAAAATATGCAATGAGCTAAATGACTGTGGGCCGCCTGACGTGTCGGACGAGGACTGGACGCTGTGCCCATGTGACAATACCCCGCCTCGAACCTTCTGCCTCTGTCCACCCGGCTACTACAACCACTACTCGCACAACGGCCATCAGACCTGCATTGACATTGACGAGTGCGGCTTCGACGACGTCTGTCACCACGTCTGTCACAATTTCAACGGAAGTCATGCCTGCTCCTGTCACCAAGGCTACGCCCTCAAATCGGATAATAAAAGCTGTACACTGGATTCTCCTTCACTTCTGTACGAGTGGCGATCCGTCATCATGATCGCATCGTTAGATTTTACTTCACTGGATCCTGCAGTGGCTTTTCCGAATGTTACCAGCTTTGATGTCGACTCACATACAGGAACTGTGTTCTGGACAAGTGGTGAGGTTAAACTATATTCTAGATACCACCAATACATATTATTAATTCGTTTACATTTTACATAAATAAATGCGTTCTAGCAACTGACGGTCTGATTGGTAGCCGGAAGATTAGTAAGGAAAAAAGTGATTCCGAACACAAAGTACTTTTTAAGGATCTCATGAAGCCGACTTTAATTTCTTTTGACTGGATTTCGAACAATTTTTTCTTCGTTGCTGAAACAACTGGAGCTCCAGTGTTAATGATTTGTAATGCAAAGGAGTATGAGAGACGGCGATGTGCCACTTTGTATACGCTTGTTGGAGAAAATATTACAATAACTGGAATGGCAGTCGCCCCACAACATGGACTTGTATTCTGGACACAAAATTCAATCAGCATTCCAAAAAACAGCAGTAGCAGCATCACAGAAGGATCTATCTGGAGTGGCAGAATGGATGGGTTAAATATTACACTGTTGGCTAAGCATGTACGCAAAGAATATGCTATAAATCTCTGAATAGTTTCCGTGTTTCTTTCAACATTTTATGAACAAATAATTCGGAAGCTATATTCGAACGCATTTAACAAAGTTGGCTCTAATGATAATATTAATAAGATGTTCACGATGTGAAAAAACCATCGATGGTATTTAATGCTGTGTTCCATATTTGTTATTAGATGGTAGGAAATCCTGTAGGGATTGCAATCGACCACGTGTTCCACAGAATATTTTGGATTGACTCTTTGACGAGAACTATAGAGTCGATGAGTTTTGATGGAAGTAGTCGAACTATAACGATTGAAATGAAGAACAGAGTAATCATCTATTTATTTGTTTTTATGGTAGATTTCATGACTGAATTCAGAGCTCGGTTAAAATATGTTTTGTATATGTAAAGTTTTGATTAAAAAAACAATTTACTGTTGCTAATATTAAAGGTTTGGGGAACCGTGAGGGGTTTGACAGTTTTTGAAGATCAAGTCGTTTGGATTGAGAACGACAAAATGTATCGGTGCACAATTTCTTTGCGTCACCAAAATCTGCTGTCCAGATTACCCACAAATTGTATGAGTGTTCACAAGCCATTTTTGTCTAATGCCACATTTCCTAGAATACTTCATCCTGTTTTGCAACCAAAAGGTAAGGAAATGATAGCAATTTAACTAAAACCTCGTACTTCTTAAAATTATCCATAGTATACATATGCTACAGATTTTCATAACGACAAATTAAATGTAGAATTTAAATGCTAAGGTGGGGATTCACCGTGTGACAGTAGCCCCTGCAGCTTTATTTGCACATCCGATGGAACGACTCAATCTAACAAGGAAAATGGATATAAATGCATTTGCCCCGATTCTTCCAGTGGAATTAAAGAAGAAGAAAATAATGCCGATTGCTTGCGCCGCAATGTAGTTACTACTTCAAATGTGACCCAAACAAGTTGGAAAACCCAGCCAAAATTAAAGTTCAAATTAAGTACAACTATGGCTACTACTACAATTAGCAGTAAACCCAGAAATGTATCAGTAGATAAAGCAACGGCTCATGAGCTCATCAGTGACAATTTTACCGCTTTCTTCCTTAATAAAAGTACTGCTAACAGAATTACGGATTCTGTTAAAGCCAACCTTAATACTAATGATGTATACCTAACCAATAATGATAACGCTATAGGCGATCAAACTTCCTGCGAATGTATTACAAGCGCTTCTGGGATGGCCTTAACCGTTCTAATGGTAACTGTAGCCATGATTTCGGTTCAAGGTGTGATTTGTTTGTTTATTCTGAAACGGCGAAAACGTATAGAGAAAACCAACGAACATTTGAACCTGATTCGGTCATACATCGAACTACAAACTCATTCCGGAGGTAATTAATTAACTGCAACTACTACTGCAAGGCTCTTTTTTGTTCACTGTGATATGAGTCAAGACAGTGCCTTAATTATTGAGAATTTGAACAACTAAATTAAGTTTAAATTGTTTTAAATTAGGATTTCCGACGGTGGCGGTGCCAGGGGAGGAATTGCTAGATTTCAAACGGGATGAAAACAGAGAGATGTAGAGGTCTGATTACCTGATACATTCAGTCTACTTATACTAATTTATATTGAAATAAAAACATCTTGTTTGTACTTTAGTAGCGTACTTTTTGATCTTCCAGTCATGAGGAATATGCCCAACCAAAAGGAGGTCAAAATCAAATGGCGAAGTAATAATAACGAAATACAATATAAAATCCAACGGAGTAGTCGTTACTCAGGATAGTACTGAAAATAAAATGTCAATCTTCACGAAATTACATACTAGCTACTTACACCTGTTTAATTCATTTGTTTATGAACTCGTTTCCGTTCTTGTTGTTCATCGTGGGATTTACTTTACCACCACATTTTTTGAGTATCTTCGTCTCCGTATCTATCGCACATTCCCTATTTTCTCAGCCTGGTCTAAGATGATTATCACCATGCATGATTAGACGTAAATTGAATGCTCAAGCAATGGCATCAATTAGTATTGTTCATAGAGTGAAAGTTTACCCAATACTGATTACATCAGAAAATGGTTTTAAGCAGAAGCAACATTTCATTATTAGTTAGTTAGGTTATTGCGAGAAATTAATTCTAAGTACTAATTACCCATCTCCATTCATAGACCAACTGCTTTGGTCTACTCCAAATATATTACATATTAGAATAACTAATGGCTAATTAAGATGGAAAGTTGTGTAAAAATAATTAGTGGATTAACACTTGCTATAATTATTTGCTTGTGGAATGTTTATTATTTTTAATATGTTAATACGACAGTCTAGTCGGAGCAGTCTATTCTACTAAACAAACGCGAACAGCAATACATACAATATTTATGCACATGGTTTAATGATACATATAATTGGTTTTAAAATAAATTTAATGACTACACTAGCCAGCCCACCTACGTAAACTTTGTCTGATAGGCATCCATCCACACTGAGCGTGCATACATACGTACTTACCTCGACTTTCGAACTTTTTGAAAACAGGAACGAATTCAACAGGCGTAAGCAACACTGCGTTGGATTAATTTCTAAATACAGTTGCCATTCATTCTAGTCCGTTTTGTTACTTGGCATTTGGAGGATGATGTCCAACGTGAAGTAAATTGCCCACTTTATTCAGAACTCCATGATGATCCCCACCTCGATGATGAGTTGCAGTGCTGAAGTTTCCAATTGAATCTCCCGAGG
>JAQFZC010001435.1:0-30227 GCA_034695205.1 Dicyrtoma fusca | reverse complement strand
TTTTTCAAAACAGTCAAAACTAGTAAATAACACCTTTTCAAAACGGTCAAAACTAGTAAATAACACTTTTTCAAAACCGTCAAAACTAGTAAATAACACTTTCAAAAGGTCAGAAAACTAGAAATTCCTCTTTTTCAAAAGCATTCAAAACTAAGTATATTACCGTTTCGAAAAGGTTAAAAAAATATGTTTTGTAAATCATCATCATTCATCATAAATATTTGTATTTTACGTTTCTTCATTGTAGAAATGACGACGTACTGGAAGCTTTAATAAAACATTTACGCGAAGAAGGGACGCAGCCTTATTTATGGACACTTTTAGAATATTCTCGTGTCAAGCATAAAAGAATCCGCTCTAGTTTAATGGTTGTGTCCGAAACTCATCACATGTAACAGCATGAATCGTGAATCGTGAAGTACTTCCAAGTTCCACCTATCACCTGCGACCTAAAAAGCTGAAACCTTCCTTCCTGTCTTTGTTTGTGGCAAACTTTCCGTGTGTGGAAGGTCAAGTAAAGGAAGATGTTGTATTATTAATACAAATACCTACAAAAGTATTTTTATTCAGTTTAAGTCTGCCTTCTCCAGTGTAAATTGTAATTAGGCAACGAAAAACTTTGGCTCAATAATTTAAAACAGAGTTAAACAGACTACAGAATGACACGTAATAGTGATTAATGATGGCAGGTATAAAGAATGAAAAAAGAATTTAAACGCAAAAATGTATTATTGTTTATTTCTTTACACATTTATCATGGAAAATAGTCAAATATACAATCTTTTAAAACCTAGGTAGGTTTATACTGATACAATCTTAAAATTTAAAGAAGAATAACATGATTGAAATGACATGTGTTGTGTAAATTGTAAAAATTATCAACTAAGCCCATATGTTTATAACTTTTCTTGGTCAACAATTTAACAATGTAATGTGATGTAAGTTTGAAAGAGTTTGATAATTTAGAGTACCTAGTTAGGTTTGCTAGTAAGCTGACGAATCTACGAGTACCTACCTTTAAAGATATGCCTATATAGACTATTTATAAATTAAGTGTAATTGTACGAAAGAAAATGATTTATAAGCTACAATTTATTTAATAAAATATTGCCGCTGTCGAATATCGAAATATTGTATATATGTAGTTGTAAATACATACTAGTTAAACTAGTAACTACAATCTAATTGATTATTTTTGAAAATCACCTCTCGTAGCACCCACTTTTTTGATAAATAATCGTCACAATTCCACATCTACCTAAGTTTCCATTATCAACAACATTTAAAGCTCTTTGATGACTTGTGCTCTTTGGTATTATTGGCTTCAGCAACTGAAAAACTTCTTCCCATCTTGTCTTCTGAAGTCCTTTCATGAACCTGAGGATTTAAAAGGATCTCCGCCGCCAAAGTACGGAATACAACTTCTACGTTGAGTGCATTTTTAGCAGATGTTTCAAAAAATGGCATTTCCAGTCTATCAGCTAATTCCTGGGAAGGAGAGAGTAGTAAAATAATCATTAAAGTAATTACAGTAACACCAAATTTGCTAGTAATTGTGTCTATTGTGAAAACTACTCACTTTGCCTTTTCTTTTAGAGACCATACACCTTTCCTTCTGATCAAATTTATTTCCTATAAGAACTTTAATGGCTTCCGGTGGACCGTAATCCTTCGCAAATGCAATCCATCGCTCCACGGATTTCAGCGTATTAATATTAGTGACATCATAAACTAATAGAATCCCATCTGCATTTCGAACGTAGTTTGAGACCACGGACCTAAAATAATCGTGTAGTACTGCATTTTTTTAAATCGTAAAAAATCGGGGAGCATTTTAAATGATTCAAAATAATAATACGGGAAATTACATCGTGAAAATGTGTAGGTAGTGTACTCACCTAAATCTCTCCTGACCCGCTGTTTCCCACTGTAAATCATGTCATAAACACATTCGTTATTTGTACAATCATAACCATAATCAAAAATATTACTTACAAGTAGTAATAACACAGTAGTAATAATTATGAGCTCCAATAAAACTATTAATAGCAATTATTACCAAATGAAGTTGCACCAATTTCCCTGCCACTTCAATCGTTTTCACGTGCTTGAAAAAAAATACGAAGAAAAAGTTGTTTTAGGAAACAAGTACTGACCATTATTTAACAATATTAAAACGTTTGAAAAATAAAAATATGAAGAAATGTGTGCGTTTGTTGTTCGACAGCACATTTCTGCTTGACTGAACTTACCATATCGCATCCGATGGTTGCATTGTATCTATCCTCAAATGCTTCATTCTGCAATCAACATAAATACATAGTAAAAGAAACCGTGAGGCTGTTTACGTTTGTACATAATTAACTATCAGATGTGCCAATTCTTAGAATTAGTTTCTTATTTAATACTAATCACTATATTTGGAAAAGTACAAACAGAAAAAAAAGCTGAAAATTTTAATATTTACAACATTATTTTCTTAGCATAAATTTTACGACTACCTACTCCTTGTCATTAGTTAGTGCCTCATGACTCAAATTCTATTTTTATCCTGACTCGCAGTAAAAATGAGAGCGATAGGTCAAAGCAAAAAAAACTTACTGCGAATCGCCGTATAAGACTTGATTTTCCAACGCCTGGCTCTCCCAAAGCTACTATTTTAGCTGTAATTGCTGGTTTATCGCTAAAATCAGATTGAACAACCAAAAGTGACCCAATTAATTACTATAATATGGAATCAATTAAAAGGGAATGAAAGCTTCAATAAACTTAATGCTTAAAACTTGAAACTACTGATTTGTCAATTTATGTACATACTAGAGACTGTCATTGAAACCATTTCCAATTTTATTGTTTGTGAATAAAGATTCTTGATGAAGGGAAACTCTTCGTTGTTGAATCCCTATTAGTCTAAGTACCGTATTTCTACTTAGAGATTCCGGACAGTTAGGACATCTGAAATAGTTCAAAGATAAGACCAGGATTTCACTCAATTTACAGTATTTACGTCACCCTTTTATGTCATCAGTACTACAGATAGTAAAAAATGGTGACACGAGTCAATTATTCATCATTACTCTCATTGCCATTCCAAAGAAAAATGCACACAGAGTTACTAAACTGATTAATCGGAAAATCCTCAGTTATTTAATTAGTGAATAATTCCAGCGGGTGGATGGCGTAATCATTATTTAATAATCACCAAAAAAAAATCAGATACGACAAACTTATCTTTTATCAATTGCAACCGTTCTTTCGGCATTAGCTTCACGTTTCAATTTACCTATACATCACGCCTACATTTTGTAATTTAAATTTTGTATGATTTTTTAAACATAAACTTCTTTCTTACTGTGTTTGCCCTTCGTCCACCCATCTCTGGAGGCAAGTGTAGTGGAACACGTGACCCTTTTTAGTTGAGACGAAACAGTCTTCTGAATTGTCTAAATTGAAATATCAAAACTTTGGTTTAAAACAATGTAATTATCAAAGCAATAATGTGAATGAACGAAAGCTTAATTAATAAGCAAGATTAAATCTGATTATGATTACCAGTATTTGTATTTGCGTCCTTGCAAATCGGACATTCCAAGCCTTCCGTCATTGTTGAAAGTAGAGTATATTTTTATTGTTGGCGTTTCTTGAAACTACTGATACAGTTAACAGATAAGTTTTCGTAGCTACTATCTACTCCTGTACAGATTTTGGAGGGAGCACCTTGCATGCGGACACACTTCTTATAGAAGACGTCACACCGACGAACAATAAGTGAGAGATCGAACTCGTGGTCAGGGCAACTTTACTATTACATAGGCTCAGAGCTATCAATAGAACGAGTTCGAATGGTGCGAGTGTGAAGATCAAAAGTGCTAATTGTTGCTATATCCCATATAAGTACATACAGCAAAAGCAAATAACAGATTGAAGAAGAGACTAGATTCGAACAAGTATTGTGTCTGTAATTTGAACAATGCTAACTTTTGGGGACGAAGCACACCATACAAAAATTGTGTAACAAAAATCCCAATGCCACCAAATTCTAATTCCAGATTCCAGATCGCCGTACACCGTGTATATAGCCTTTCTGGAAATCACACACACAAGTGGAAAAATTCCCTCCGGTTGACTGACTGACTGCCTCTTGATGTGCACACACACACACACAAATACACAATTAAATTTGATTTGCCTCCAATACTCCAATCCACCGTCTCTGTGTCTCTCAAGAATCTCTCAAGGAGCTAAAGTTGTTTAGACAAGTTTTCTTCCTGTAGACACGAGGAATTTGAGAATAATATAGGAGCGATAGAGGCACTACACCAAAACCAAACCACTATTACAGCAAGAGTGGATCTCGATCCTAGAACTAAAAATTATAGATAGTTTTAAAGAACACACAAGGAAAAATGATAAAACTCAACTACTAGTTGCTCACTTCACTGCCACAGCTGAAAAGGTCCCATTGCATTGCAGACACACACACAAACATTACACAAGGTGGTTGAGTAGACAGCACACTACCCAAACATAACAGCCCAGAAATTATAATATTAAATAATAATGTATATATATATTTGTATGTCACTCTGTACTCTGTGTACTTTACTTATTAGGTATGTACGTTTAGTTTTAAGTTTTAAGCCAACTACAAGATTCCTCTGGATAGGTTGCTGTTGCTGTAGTGCTGTCGCAAGTTGAAGTTGGTTTGGTATTGCTTTTAGCCTCGCAGTATCTCATTTAATTTTCATTGTCACTTCGACTGGGTTGGTACTTTAAAGTAGTATCGATACATGGTTATTACTCTTGTTCGTCAGTAGGCATTACCATTACCATTACCATTACGAGATAGTACCTAGTTATAGTTTAGAATTTAATGTATCCCAAAACTATACTAAACTAAAGGCACAAGTAGTAAGTATACGTACTGCACTGCACTGTGGGCTGTAGTAGATTGTAGATCCTGTACAATGCAGTATATATGTACCACTGAACTGACATAATTTATACGCGAATGATTATCCGCCATGAGCATTACATGGACAAAGTAAAATGCAAAGAATTGTATCTAGAATGTACATTTAACCTACTCGAAACTGGGAAACAGTGCAGTGGAAAGAAACCTTTACGAAAGTGTGTAGTCTACAAATTAGCTTTCTCAAAGCGGTCAAAACTAGTAACCACCATTTTTAAAAACGTTCAAAAGTTGTAACCTTGTAACTATCACTTTCAAAAAGGTCAAAACTAGAAATCAACATTTTTAATAATGTCCAAAAGTAGCAACTGACACTTTCAAAAAGGTCAAAACTAGACATCAACATTTTTAAAAACGTTCAAAAGTTGTAACTAACACTTTCAAAAAGGTCAAAACTAGAAATCAACATTTTTAAAAACGTTCAAAAGTTGTAACTAACACTTTCAAAAAGGTCAAAACTAGAAATTACGATTTTCAAAAACATATAAAACTAGAAATTACGGTTTCCAAAAAGGTTAAATATCTTTGCATAGTATGCCATTTAAATAGTAAATAGGTAAATATAATTACAGATATAAGTTGTATGGGAATTGTAAAGGTTAACTGTGTTCAGTGTTCAGTGGCATTCTATTAGTTGTAGCCATTTTATATGTAGTCTCTGTCTGTAATCTCTAGTCTTTGCCATCGCATCGTCAACCGTAGCACAGAGACAGAACCAGAGACTCGAACCCAGGCCAGGGGACCCGACCCAGCACCAGCTCCACAATAATTATCACTATTTTTATGTAACTGACACCACAATGACAATAATAATGACTGGAGTCAATCCCTGTACAGATATTCTATGGAGATTTGGAGGTAGTTAAACATCCCCATTCCAAACCGCCTACCTATCCTAATAGTAAGAAGTGAATAGTTTTCTTGCACACACAGTTACCTACTTGTATCGTATCTGTTAAATGGGAGTCATTTAAGCTCCCAAGACGATTTCACTAAAGTAGTAGTAGTACTAATAATAATAATAATAATAGCTAATCTTAAGTAGAAATATGCAGAGATACCAAAACCTACTCCTACTGGCTAATTTAATCTCTCCTTGCAGTCTACCTACTGTTAGAGGAATACATATTATATAATTATTATATTTGAGCACATACCTAATTACAAAACTATTACCCTTTAAAAATAAGCTGCAGTTTTAGCTAAGGCTAAAGAACAATACAGTTCCCTTTGTATTTCGTATGGGAGTGCAATTTTAGAGCTATTAAGTTGGCACCAATTGAGCAGTATCCATCCCATTGTAATTTTAATCCAGGCTCAAGTCGTGTGTGTGTATACAGACACACTGAAGTTTAGCTCGAATAAATCGAATAGTAAATCACTCATTGAAATCTGAATAGAATATAGGTACGTTTTAAGGTACTATTTGATCATCATTTAATTGAAGGGATGGAAACCGGTAGTAAAGTTATTAATAATGACGACTGCATTTTACGAAATCAAGTGTTTTTTATGTTTCTACGCAGTTAGGTATGTACTCTAGAATTAAAGAATGAAGGAAATGCATTATAGTAAAGTAATGTAGTAGGTACTAATAATATTATCTGTATTACGAACTGATTTTAATTGGAGGAAAATCAGTCGGAATTAGTATAAGTAACATGATCAACATTTTTCTGATTTCTGAGTACCTATTGCTTGCTCACTTTTTAATTTCTCACTGGAGATTCGAATACTGATTAAAATATGAAAGCAGTACTTACTTACGCTAGTAGTAGTTGGTAGTAATCTAGTAATAAAGAATTTAATTACCTATACAATGCCCAATGCTCAAATGACCGCTATTTGTAGTACATACATACATAATCGTACTAGTTAGTAATTCTTTTGTTCGTTTCCCAGTGAAATACATATAATAATGTTTGCTACCATCCACTATTAATTATAGATAGTATTGAATTAATTACATACATATGTGCATTAATGTTGTTGTTGTTCTGACAATGTTTTTCATTTTGAAGGAAAGACTCACCAGTCAGTTGAGGGTAAGCATTGGGTTCAAGGGGAAATATAACTACTGTAGAGTGTATAAATGAAGGAATTATAGCACATACATACATAGTTTGACTCGTGTAATCAATCAATTCTTTGTAACTATAATTACATTTACATAACTTAGCGATGCGACTGCAAGACTGCAAATGTGTACCACTGACAATAGAGCTGAAAGGCCTTATATACATACATGGTCAAATGAATGCATTCATTCTTTAAAACGACTGTAGTTCATCGACTGTTATGATTCCGTGTTGATTCCATTCTAAATTCCGTATTAGTTTTTCCTTTTTAGAACGCTCAGAGATTCTAATATAATTATCAGTGTCTATTTTTATTTTTAGTTTATTGATGTCTAAACCTGAATCGATGTGGGATGAAGTGAGGATTTAAAGTTTTACACTAATCATAATCAGCGTACTAGTGGGAACTAGGAAGTGTACGTGTATTATGCATACGAGCTGAGCTCAGCAGGATCATATGTTGACATTTAAAAGTAAGATTAGACTGTATACTGCGTCGGCATGGGAGTCTGGTAATGGGATGCTACTCGAAGACCGAAGATGCTCAATTTAATTCAATTTACTAGTACATAATATATGGCTCTCCATCGTAACGCTGATATCTGCATCTGCGTTTGATTTCAGCTTCAACTTTAAGTTTATAAATAAGTTACCTAGTAAAAAGTAAATTAATAAAGTAACGAATTATGTATAATATTATTTCGTATCTGCCTGCACTAAAGAAGTTTGGATTATGACCACTTAGGCACACATTTTAACTTCTAGATTCTAGATATTCTAGAAAATAACTTGTATGGACGGTCCGAGGGGAGAAAAGACCAGCAGAAAGAAACACCAAATCATGACCATGACCGTTTAGTGTTTAGCAAAAATTAAACAAGTTATGTACAAAATATCAAATTATGTATATAGTAAACATTTGTAAATTAATCCATGTAAATCTACTCGGGTTCTTTGTTTAATTTATGAGAGTTTCTACCAGAATGTATAGACTGTAATTGTAATACATATTTCCGTCAAAGTTCATGGACGTACCTCATTCTACCCCAATACAAAATATATGTAGATGATAGGTGCAAGCCAGTGTCAGTACTTTTACTCTGGAGTAGGCCAAGGCAACGACTGATTTAATTTAGTACATACAATTATTGCTTATCGTTAGCTAATTGATTTGTCTTAATTTCTTATCAGAGCACAAATGTTCCGTTAAACAACAAACGCAAAACAAGTCTTCATATTTTTCAAGCGTTTAAATTGTAGAATAGGTAATGGTAAAATTGACTCTGGTTATGTACAGGCGTCCAAATTAAAGCGCTTTGCTGGTTTGTTTTAATTAAAATTACATTTTAGCCAGACTTCGGGGCAAAGTGGCTTTTACTACTACTACACTGCACTGGTTTTATTGAAATTCACTTACATTGCACTGAAATAATTACAACTGTGTCCTTATCTTTAAGTCGTACATACGTAAGAGTGTACGAAATTGAATTTGATTTATTATTTCGTTCAATAAAATATATACATAGTTTATACCGCCATTCTGCCTCCATTAATATTTTAACACTGGCTGTTAGAAAACATAATTATGAAAGCCCGGTTCGGTATCTAAGACAGAATTATATAAACATACCTGCATTCTATTCACAAGCCCCCGTCCTTTGGACAGCATTCGTGTTGTTAGTGTGGTGATCGGAACAAAAAAGTATTAATTCAGAGCTCTATGACGCAGAGCGCGAACTGCGCTAAGTTGAAGAGCGCGAACTGCCACTGTTTGCGCAAAACGGCGGGGAGAGGGAGTTCTTGCAAGCCATTAGAATAATGAATCATTGTTGAGCGCATCTGCTATTCTATACTAGACAAACATTTAACACTCACAGATTCACAGATCCATCATAAAAGTGGGAAGAAGATGCCTTGGTGCAATACTACTATGAATAATAATGATTCGCTCCCTCAAAATCAAATCCATAGAGGAAACTAATTTATTATGGAATTTGTGGACTTGGATGGCACCTCAACTCTTAATACTTGGAAAACTTCGATCCTTCCGAAACAAGATACTAAAAACAAGTTTAAATGGAACCCTTACTTACACTACATAAAATACTGCAAACTACATACTGCAGAGTATTGGATGTTGGTGAAGGGAAACTCGTCGTTGTTGAATCCCTAATCCTGTCTACATTTGGTGTAGCAGGGTTGTATGAAGTTTACTCGTAATCAAATCATTACTCTATGTAATGTAACTACGCTCTACAATCCTTTTTTTTAGCAAATTATCTCTTTACGAATTTGGAGCTCATTAGCATATGGAAGGTGCACTACAAAGTTGGAAGAAAGGAACATTTTCTGAAAAATAAAGTTAATAATTACACTACACTAAGACTTATTCTTAAGCGTGTCAAAATATGATGTACTTTTATTTCATTCACAAAAAGTACAACAAAAATAAAATGCATTTTCATTTCCATGAGTTTTTTTTCGTATAATATACTTAGTTATATTACCATGAAGTAGTATATACGTAGGTATTTAATGCACCTTCGTGTTTTACGTGGGTGATAATTGTAAAGAATTTAATACACCAATGAACAAGGCTCTTAATCACCTGAGTACATCGGTAAAATAAAATACGATGGACATTTAGGACCCAGCCTGCATATCCACTCCACGAAGAGATACATTACAAGTACATAGTAGCGTAGCTACACCGATTGAGCGAGTAACATCCTTGTCCTTTGAAGGCGTTTTCGTGACAACTTTTGAGTATGAAAGACCTAGCAACAAGTGAATGTCATCGGGGGTTCTGCAGGGTAGTCCGTGTGTTCCTGTAGCCTTCGTCTACTTCTACTCTGAAGATGATCAGCATTTTGGAGCAGCTCAGGTTTCTCTAGGATTTCAGCTGTAGCTGTTCTCAAGGCCGCTTCGATGTTGTGGGAGTCTTTTGCGGAGGTCTCAAAGAAAGGAATTCCTTCCTTTTCACTCAGTTCCTAAAAATATGAGGAAAAAGATTTTTATGAAACAGAAAGAACGAAGAAAATGATTACTTACACATTATAGTAGTTACACCTACAGCACTACACTACACTTTTGTTAAATGAAAAATAAACCACTACCTTTCCGAATCGAGTTGATACCATACGCAATTCCTTCCGATCCGATTTGTTTCCTACAAGTACTCTGACAGCATCATCAGGTCCGTAATCCTTAGCAAATTTTATCCAATCTTGAATGTGAGTGAATGAATTAAATTCCGTGAGCGAATATACAAAAAATATGGCGTGAGCGTTTCGGACATAGGAAGGTATGATGGCTCGGTATTTTTCGTCACCTGCAGTGTCCCACTGTTTAGTTCGGTTCGGGGTTAAAGAACAATTGTACACATGTTGATATTTTATCAATTTAGCTCTCGTCTCAAAACTTTAAGATTGAATTTAACGGCAACAGCAGCACACAAATGTGCGAAACTGCCGAGTTTTAACTTATCCAGTGGCTATAATAAAAATCGCCAATCTAGTTTTAAAGTTTTGATACGTAGCGAACAGTGAACTAGCAAGGTAGCTTGATGTATTTTAATTTTTTCAAAGATTTTAAATACTAAGGAAAAGGCAATGTAACGATAACTAAGGAAATACGTCAAACTACCTTGACTGAAATACCTACTTTATACCTAGTCTACTTCTAATCGAATTACTGAATCTGTGTCTGAGCTCTGCTCACCATATTTAGCTTCACGGTTTTATCCCCCATGTGAACGAATTTGAACAACTGAAACAACATTAAATTTAATTAGCCCATATTTCCCTTGCACCTTAATCTTTAGACAAGCCAAAACATACATATAGTAAAAACTGACTTACCAAATCACAGCCAATAGTAGTAACCATATTTTCTTGAAACTCGTTATCCTAAGAACAAATGAATACATAATAAATTACACACGTTCTTCTTAATTTGTAAAGTTAAAAGTTATCTTCTTTGTCGTATAATTTTATTCAGATGTATCTCAACTGAACTCACAGCAAATCTTCGTAGTAGTGCTGATTTTCCCACACCTACCAAAACAATACAAAGCAAACAAACACAATTTTTATTTTCATCAATTTTCAAGGCCACTGTCTGTATACAGCCTCGCCAATAGAATTAAATACAAACTTAACTTGCCCACTATTTTGTCTAATTATTTTTCCTGCAATAGCTTAGCTCTTTTTGGTTTTAGTATTTTAGTAATAAATTACCTGAATCACCAAGCACTACGATTTTGAACGTATGGTCACTGAAATTCAAATTAATGTTGTCAAAATTATTGGTCTTGTAAAGTTTATGGTAACTGAAACAGATAATTTCCTGTTCGTAACCCATGAATCATCCCATCATAACTCACTCGTCATGGAAACTTTTAAAAAACGACGAATACGAGATACGGAACGAGATTTCATTAATTTTAAAGTTAATTATTTTTTTTTTGGCAAAAATTGCCAAGAATGCCAACACAAGTATAAAAACAATACCATGGAGAATCCGGGTTTTTTCGTCGACCACTTCCAGCAACTTCTTTGTCCGGAGATTCAATGCCATATAGTCTGGTAAGAGTTGAATAACTGAGAGGCTCTCTGCATACTGGACACCTGTTGACAGTGTGACAGTAGAAATTATCATGATGATGATGATGATACAATTAAAAAGACAATCAAAACAACTCAAAATTCCATCAAGATAACTTTTATTAGTCATCTGAGTCGTCTCATTACTACATACACTACGTTCATAGTTCTCCAGTTCAATAATTGGCAATTGATCATAAAATAATAGAATCATTAAAATACGTGTATGAAGGATCAAAATTCTTACGTTGGGAATTCATCCCGATCGATGATACTCTTGATACAATTGAAATGAAATATGTGACCTCCTTTGGTGCTCACGAAATAATCTTCTTTTTTCTCTTTAAAATGAAAAGTAAAAGACAAAAGAAATTAATACTGATCCTCATAACGTCATAACCCAGTAGTAAGTGTTAGTTTTACTTTTACTGTCAATTGTGCTTACACAGTCATTAGTAATTTAACTAAACAATGAATTTCTTGTAAGTAAACAACGCTAATTTAATTGTTAATAATTGTAAATAAAGATTTTGAAAAGAAAAACAATTTAATCCTTACCAGAAGTGAAGCATAAACAAATGGCGCAATTAAATCTTTCCGCCATCATCACAGATTTCTGGGTCACGTTAAGATATTCACTTCCGTCACATAAATATTAATATCTTAATCTTCTATCTCCAAGTTCAAAAAAATAATAAAGATATCCAATTAATTTCCCTTCTATATGCGTCTTTCCCTTCACTTGTACCTTCTTTTGTTTACGGATTTAGATATTTAGATCTGCACAGACTGCACTCTGCACTTTTATTTAATGAGCAATTGCAACTGCAGTCACGTATTTCACTGAGTGTGAGCATAAGAAATTACTTTTAGTTTCACAGTTTTGACTCAACTTTAACTTTCACTTATTAGGGACACTAAAGATTACAAAATATTGGACGGATAAAATTTAATTGGTACGACAAATGATTCGTTTTTGATCAGTGATCTCTCTCATCAGACCAGACAGATTCTCCTCCACGCATCAACTGCTCACAACTGACTAGCGAGTTGTTAAAAAAAATAAAAACAATATTATGATGCACTGTAATGCAAATTAATTATGCAGCTCCAAATATTTTAATTATAACAATAATTTTAGACGGTAGCGGGAAGGAGGATTTTTAGGGACCATTCAGAATATAATTTTTATTAATCAAAGTTCCCTCAGGTTTTTTTTTTGTAATTCACACACTTTGTCTGTGAGGTTTCCCCCTTTTCCCTTTGCCAATCACACACGTAGTAGATACTGGGGTAAGCACCAAATATGTATAACGAAGTAACGTAGACACACTGCTTTTATGTTGAGCAATCAGCTTTCATTTTTTCATACGTTTAATTTGTATTATTGCCAACATTGCCATTGCCAATTGCCAAGTACGCAGGTAGGGAGGTAAACAATTTATAGCTATACCTATATATCTCTTTAACCTATTCGAAACTGGGAAACCATGGAAAGAATGCTTTATAAAAGTGCACTTTTTCTAGAAATTAAATTTTTCAAAACGGTCAAAACTAGAAATAATAACATTTTCAAAAGCATTCATAACCAGTAACTAAGACTTTTAAAAAAGTCAAAACAATAAATTAATGTTTTCAAAAAGTTGTAAAACAAGAAATTAACACTTTCAAAAAGGTTAAAACAAGAAATTAACGTTTTCAAAAAGATGTAAAACAAGAAATTAGCACTTTCAAAAAGGTCAAAACAATAAATTAACGTTTTCAAAATGATGTAAAACAAGAAATTAATACTTTCAAAAAGGTTAAAAAAACAAGAAAGAAGCACTTTCAGAAAGATGTAAAACTATTTATAGCACCGTCTCGAAAAGGTTAAAAGCAACTGTGCATGTGCAATATTTGGATTTGGATGTCAAGTGCCAAATATTACAGAGCAAAGAACGAACTTTGAGTGTGAGCACGAGAGTACAAGGTTAAATTAATACAGATTAAAATATTTTGCACTATTGAACACTAACTCTAAATTGCAGCCACAGTCCACAGTAGTACTCACTTCAGTCAAAACTCTTAGTCCATTGCATTGCATCAATTGGTTATGCTGTGCATATAGCACTAAGGGTCATTTTTGCACAAATTAATTAAAATAGCAGACCATAGCAAACTGATATAAAAAGCTTTATCACATTACAACTTTTGCCATTCCATGTGCCTATATGTACTTACCAAACGAAATACGTACTGTTGCCATTATCATTTTGCAAAAAGATTGCCCGTGCCTATAGTACGTAAACGTAAACTTAATCTTCCTCGTTATAGTGTTTCTATGATTTTATAGCCGACGGTGCATTATTACTTTCACCAGTATGCCAGAACTGCGAACTTAACTTTATTTGCATTTATACAGAAAAGTTATACTTTTATACTTGTGTGGTGTTGTTGACGTCGTGAAATAATGAGCACTTATACACCTATGCACTAATGTGCAGAATTGCAGAATTTATTCTCGCATAAGGAGAGTTTAATGGTTTACTAAGGTGAATAAGGTAGAGTCGTTTCGTCATCGGAAATCATGCCTAATATCAATTGCAAATTCCAACTTGCACAAGAACCGTCTTCTCTGGTGAGATGAAAAGATGCGGTACCGTAACTGTATTGGTACGTACACGTACACTTTGACTTTTGTAATAGACACATTTTTCCAAATGAGCATACGAGTAACCTAAATTTTGATAAAAGCTCAAGTAAAATAAAACTTACCATCTCTCAAATCTCTACTCGTTTAGTACTCATACCCATAATGAACGTCAATATAATGGGGAGCTCGAAGAGACTGTGGCCTGTGGCAGCGTGCTTTAATATTCTGTCTTCTGCATTAATGCTGGGTGGTAAAGGTAAAGCGTCAATTGCTTCATTCGAAATTTCAAAATAAGTAATGTAAATTGTAAATAATGTTAATGTTATTAATTACGGAGATCTAGATGGGATGGCGGAAATTTAATGAGACTTTTGGCATTCACTCATAAAACATAAAGGCTATCGGCCCCATAACATTAATCATCCTCTTTCTTCAGAAATCCTGAAAAACCTGGGAATTTATATTATTATTATAACAAATAATGGATTGATTCGACGTCAATAAATAAACTATTGAGGTGGGAGGTGTGGAGCATGGCGTTGACCCTAGGTAACAACATTGTTTGAAAAATATAATGCGATAAAGCATAAAGCATCAAAGCATGGTTTATGAAATTTATTACATTTTTGACCTAGTATTAACTATTAAGTTAAGGGGTAAAAATGGCAAGGTGACTGACTACTTAAATTGTGTAAGTAACTTCAAACACGGAAAGAACGTAGGTAGGTACTTTAGTTGTAACAACCGCAACAGACGCAACAGGTGGTGGGCAATAAGGCAATAATTTTCAGCTCAAAGAACAGTCAATTCAGTGGTATTGCTGGGGCTGGAATGCTGGAGACAACGTGATGAAAATATCTAGAGTTCGCTCGTCTATTCACAATATTTAAGGTTTAAGTATTTAGTTTGTTACAATTTACGTCAATTTACGAGTTGAAATGCAACAATTTGGTTTATTGTTTTGTTTTTGTTTTACAATTTTCATATTTTTGGCACTTCATTTTTTTGTTTTAAAAATCCTCACAGTAGTGGAGTAATAAAAATAGAAGTCATGGACGTAAAGTAAAAGTATACATTAGTTGTATGTATGCTAAGTGTCTTGCGACGACTAATAAAATAACGTTACACTGTTATACAATATAAATAGAAGTATTAAATGATTACCTATCTTAGTACATACTTACTAGTTAGTCAAAGAATACAAAGTCGAACATCACAATATGAGAAATGTGTCAGTAGTTGGGATTTGTAATAAATTGTAATAATTAGTAGTATCAGTAATTAAAACAAACATTATTCATAACAGTCTACAACATCTACAAAAACTTAAATCATAATAACGACAACGAGTGCTTTTTCTTAATGTGTAAAAGGATTCTTCGACTCAATTTTCTATCTTCTATTATTGTTGTCCTCGAAAACTGCAAGAAAATTTTGCCAACCTCGTCGAAGGACTCCGAGACAGCCAGAATCTTTACTGTCACTGGCCCGCACCCGAATCATAGTTTGATCTGCCATGCGACTTCGAACAGAGGACATAATCCACTCATTTTCTAGGATCTTTGCGGTCAGGGCTCGGAATGTAGCTTCCACATTATCCGACTGCTTGGCTGAGGTTTCAAAAAATGGAAAATCATATTTGTCTGCAACAGCCTATAGACAGATTAAAAAAAATCAAATAATAGTATCCGTTCATAAAATTGGTTTCTATTGCTCGTACATACCATAACCATAATATTCCAATTTTAAATATCGATGTGTAAAGTGTTAGTGAAAGCATAGAATAAATGTTATTGTATACCTTCCCCTCCAGAAATGAAATGCTTCTTTTCTCCTGCCGATCAATTTGATTTCCAACTAGTACTTTAATCGTATCTTTAGGACCGTAATCTTCCGCAAAATTTATCCAGTACTGCAAGTCCTTTATTGTTTGCGGTTTAGTCACGTCGTACACAAACAGAATACCTAGTTGATTTTTTAAATTAGCAAAAATATATTTTTAGTTCGACTGAATACTAATAAGACCAACATGAATAAGTACAAGTATGGACCTACATAATATTACTACGTAAACTCCCAAAATGTATGTAACTCACCTTGAACATCGCGAACGCAAGTCGATGTGATTGAATTAAAAACTTCCTGACCAATAGTATCCCACTAAAAATTTGAAATTATGTTAGCTTGATTACCGTTTTATACGTAACTCTAGTACTGAACATCAAAAAATATTGTTTTTATAAAAATCAATAAATCAAAAATCACTGACAAACTTACAATTATCAACTGGATTGTGGTTTCGCCCATTATAACATTTTTTCGTACCTAAAACCCAAATTAATGTTAAATACCACTGGCATATGATGTATTACCATGTTTTTTAAGCAAATCTGAATTATTTTTTAATTAGTTTTGGAAAAATAAACTGTTGACTTACCAAGTCTACTCCACGTGTAGCGTTTATGTTGGGCACGAATGTATCCTCCTGCGTTAAAAGATGTCATAATAATATGGAGTAACAAACAAAAAGTATGTTAAAAATAACTCAACTATTTACAAATTCTCAGTCATTACGTGTTGTTATGTTTATGCAATACTGCGTAGTACGCAGAAGTAATGTTTACAGATATATATAATAATAGTTTAATAATAATAAAGTATTTACGGAAAATCGTTTCAAAAGACATGACTTGCCAACTCCAGAGCTTCCCAGTAGTGCAATTTTAAAAATGTAACTGTGATTCGGTGGTCTGGAAAGATGAATTAATGTTTTATTAACATTTCCTTGTCAGTTGTATCTAGCAAAGTCTATGAATACCAAACCAATGCCACATTTTTGTACCTTCTATTTTAGAGTTCGAGTTGCCAGTTGCCACAGACTTTGCAGTCTGAGCCCTCATATTATTATTAGAATAAATAATAATACGCTGCTATGGCAATGCTATTCATAGACTTTGATTATATAACACTGCAAATAGGGTTTATCACCCTCCGTAATCCGTATCAACAAAAGTTACCTAGTTGAAGGTTATTATTATTATTTTTTTTAAACACAAGTATTTTACTTTGGACAAGGCGGACGCGTAATGGCAGAAGTCAAGATGGGAGAATCAGTGTAGCTGAGCTTAGAATTGGGATCAATTCCATACAGCTTTGTTAATTTTTTCGTCTCGACTGATTTAGCGCATGTGGGACATCTGCAAAAGTACAAAGTAGACAAGATCTAATTAAATTTCCGTCTTAAAAGCTTTGAGATCCCCAAAATCATTAAAACAAATAGTTGTTAGATAACTTAAAAATGTTGAATGTATTAGCGTACTTGAGTTTTCCATGAGAAAAGTAGGCAAGGATACACTGGTTGTGGTAAAAATGACCACAGGGGGCAACAACGAAGTAATCACCGGCAACTTCTGTAATTCACAAAACAAAAATATTTTGTTCCATGTATTAATGCATTATTAATAATATTACAATAATAATAATTATTACTTACTAATGCAACAGTCGATGCAGTCGATGCGATAAAAAAAACTAACGTATTATTAAATTTATAAAAGTGTGTTTCAACTTCGGTTTTTTTTGCATACCTGGTTGAAAATGAATGCAGAGCGGGCAAACAATACTATCGTCCGTCATGACTGATGATGATCTTGTGTGACTAAATAATCTTGAAGAGTATTGGGCACAAAGTGAGAGCAACTGATAATTTCGAGTAAATGTGACATATACGTGACAAAGGAAATAAGATAACTGTCAACTGTTTGACGTTTAATTGGTTCTTTTCAAGCCCTTTAGACACTTTCTTGTTAGCTCATAAAGTTTAAGTTGATTCGGTCCTTGCTAACCGATATAAATAATAATTTTCACTTCACCATCGACAGTTGACAGTCAAAAACTCACAAGTCACAAGTAAGAAACCAATTCTGAAAACAAACAAAAGACACGCCACCAATTAAACAATAATGAAACCCATAATAATATAAATATATATAAATTAGACTCTATAATCTATAATTATTTGACTAATGCTAGCTCCTTCTACTCTATTTGCTTACGACCTCCATATAGTTCCAATAACTATCAATAATATTTACACAAAATCACCCGCAGTCAACAAAAACATTGGATATCACAGAACACACACACACACCACCACCATAACATTAACAGTAGTAACAAAACATTGACGCACCAACTAAGAAATAACACATAAAATGGAAAACACGCCAGTTAGATTTAGAATAACATATTTATTAGATACTAGATCCTATAAACCTACTCAGTATACTACTCATATGACAGAGTACTAAAGTACCTTCCAATTAAATATCAAAGTTAAGTTAGTAACACACTGTCAAAAATTAGTTTACAAATCACGTTTCCATGTCCACGTACCTACCAACTTCATTTATATTATTAGAATAGAACTGCCTATTGCCTATACTACCTAAATTGGGTAGCACTTGAAAGATAGCAAGTTTTATCGTCAATTTTTTCCAATTTTTATTATTAGTTCCCTCTCGACTAGTGTGTCATCATTACACACACACATACACACACGTGTGAGAAACAACCTGCACTGTCAGTCAAACAAAAATCAGAACAATGCATGGAAAAGGAAATATTATTACCCACCGGGGTAAGACTGCTGCCAGTACAGACAGGTACTTGCTTTACATACTTACGTTGCTGCTGGGGGCTGCTGGGGCAAATAAAAAATGTGACGCTATTGTAGTATACCTGTTCAGGCACTTTAGCGGAAAGGACTGAGCAATAACGAAGTTTATTTTTTGTTTTTGAAACTCGAACGAAGTTTACTATGAAATTCCAATTCCAATTCCAATTCCAATTCCGATCGGCCCCTTTAGCTAAGGTAGATATAGGTAAGGTAGGTAGGTATAGGTAGGTAGGTACATTCTACATAATCATGAGATGGAAAATAAAAACATTATTTTCGAAATCCTATTTGAGGCACGCTCTGATTTCCTTTAAGAGGATGGATACAGCAGTACTTGACACGGCAGGCACCGTGCACAGTTGGCAAGAGTACCAACTATGTATGTACGTAAGTAAGTTTAATGAATTTATATTCAACACGAAAGGAATATATAGCTATACCTACCTACCTACATCAAAAATACTAATTAATATTGTTTGGACGGTGTTTGATAATAATAGTACTAAATAGCAATAAAATATATGTAATTATTTTCAGCTACAGGCTACAATAGCCTACTGCATACTGGCAGTCTGGCCTGGCAGATAAAATTTTGTAAGGAAATTAAAACTCACGCTCTGCTGCATCTACAACAACTGCAAAAATCAACAGACTCCAAAGCACAGAGTCAGAGTACTCCTACTTACTTACTACTGAGATTGCGAGAACACATGTTTTTGGTGAAATTAATTTCCTAATAATTTTTGACGTGTGTAGCTATGGTACTCTCAGATTTTGAACGTTCAAAAGGACTGTCACTGAAACTCTAAAGGTAAAAATCTGTGTCAAGCCCAAAGTGCCAAGTCAAGTCAAATGAGCGCAACGCAAAACAAAACGCAATGTCAACCTTCAACACTGATATATATATATATATATATATATATTATATTACAGGTAAAAAGTGAAGCACTGTGCTAACGTGGTGTATAGAGAAGCCAACAATATAAATTACAAGAGCTGCAATGTTTAGTGTTGTGACAGCCACCCAGTCTAGTAAAATGAAATTGCCCACGGAGCACATGTAGTATTTTATAAAGGCAAATAAAAATAAAGTGGGTTTAAGTTCATCGTAAAAAAAACACAGCGCATCGTATCAGAGAACATAGAGAGCTTGAGGATTTTATAGGGTGAGATCGAATTAACATTATTATTCCCCTTCCTTTTGCAATTGCACACACTCTTGACTCTAAAGGTCTGTGTGATGTGTCAAATACAAAATATTCTAAAAGCACCCAACGACCCAACAAAAGTACCTACTTTTGCAGATTGCTCCTATCTCACCCATATTTCTTACTTTCATTCTTTCAAAGACTTCCTTTTTTTAACAGATTTCCATAGGACAGCCACCTACTTGACACACACACACACACACACAAAACTTGGAATTAGTATGCTTCAAATTTTGATCCTTGAAGCACCTATACCTACATATAAAGTCACTGTCGCTATCGTCCGTGTCAATATTTAGACGTCTAAATACCTATACACATAGATAGTACTCACAACTATCTGTATTTCCTCTCTGCTCGTTCTGTGATAATCTGACAGTTTAAAAAAAAATTGATAAACTCATGCAATCTTCTTCCTGCTCCTAGAAGACTAGAGTGACCAACAATTGATAACTTTTACACTGACTGAGAGATAAAGACAACTCTACCACCCAGTATTTACATTCATCAGTTGTTTTTTTAGCTACTTTTCCTGAATAGAGTTTCCTATTCCTTCCAAATTGAATGTGCAACAACAAGAAAAAATAAAACTTTTTTATTTTTTATTTTACTCAGATAGTAATTTCCTATATTAGGGTATTACCCCCTATAGAAATTGCAATCTAGGAATGAATCACCACGGCAGACAATTCAGGTGGTAACAATACGTCGGCGTTGGAATGAGTACACCTGAGCAAGTACTGATAGAAGGAATCTTTTTTTTTTTTACATTTACATTTACATATGTTTTCATACAAATAATTCTATATTAAACAATGTTATCTACATTGTTATTTTATCCACATTCCACATTGACTTATTCTAATTCTTAGATCTATCTACAACCACAACCGTTTTTGGTGTCATTCAACTCAAATGCCTGGTATATCTGTAGTTTTGTGTATTTAAAATATTCCTCAAAAATAACAACAAACTGTAGGCTAAATTTAAATTGAACGTTTTGAGCGAGTGTCTGTACCTTTTGTATAATATATACCTACAGGCATAGCAAATTTGAGATGATCTGTCCGTCACACTTTATCTGACAAGAAAGGTAAGCTTACCCGATTCACTCACTCTGTCCAACTGTATATATGTCTAGTACTGGTAGTACATAGGTATATAGTCAATGATCAATTGATCAAACCAAGTACGGTGACGAAGTACAATATTTGAACTTTAAAAGAGTAACACGAACAATATAAATCTGTATGAACTACTGCGTCCCTCACCCCAGTGCACACGGAGTCCCAACAAACCAACGTCAACGTCAACCAAACTGCGAGTAAAAATAAAAATTGACGGCTCGTTTCATTTGTGATGGGATGATGATGATGATGTCTCTCTGATCCTGTGATAATGATTTAACATTGACTCAACTTTTACGTAATTTTCAGGATTTCCATTATTATTTATTAGCGTACTTGACAGTACTGATGTAGGTACTATTCAACAAATGCTTCCTCTAATAATAATAATAATAATAATAATAATAATAATAATGCCACAGAGACTTTGTGACTTTGTGAGTCCGTATAGCAGCTCAGTTCACATATATAAATAAGCCACTAATCCACATTTATTTACAGTTTTTTGCGGGGGTAACTATCCGTCCTACTAACTAGTAAATCACTATAATATATACCTAACGTACAACTATACCTAGTTACATGCACAAGTACACATTACAAGTACTAAATTCCCGTTACAATTACCCATAATGTATTGTCATATAGTCAGTGTATTGCTGGATGTACATAGAGCCAACCTTATAAGGATTAAAACTCCCATCACCCAACTTCCGGGCAACATTGCAGACAGACAGCAGAACATCTCTCACTCTAATAATATATAATCCTCACCTTTGATTCTGTCTTAACTGCTGTAATGATGGAGTGACTCACATGTTGTAATTATTTTTGACTCGTAAATTTTTCTGTGTCAGTATAGCATAGGTATATAAATGTATAGAGTACTTATGTATGTGTCAGCCAATTAACTAGGTACTTCCATTAGGAATTTATTTTATGTAGGTATGTATGTACAAGGAAGGTCTCCACCACCCACCCGGCTGTCGCTGATCTGGCAAAAAGCAATAATTTCCTACTTACGGATTATTCGTCTTGACAAGAGTGGATTAAGGAAACTTAATGGCCACTAAAAATATCCACAGTCGTCATTATTGTACGAAAGCAACGCAACAGTAGTGGAGTGCAGTAGTGCCTGCATTAATATTAGCAGTGTGGAAAGAAACTCTAATTATTTTTAATGATTTTGAGCGTCTATTTTCCACCTTGCAAGTCTGTCGGTTCTGTATTCCTTAGTTGTTAGTCACATGTAGATAGTGGAGACAGATAGATCACTTTAGTAGGTTTGTCCTTTAGTCTATAAATAGTAATAATTGATCGATTGAGATCGGATTCTCCCTCCACACTCTTCATTATGAATTGACAGATGAACCATTTGGAGTTATTATTAGTATTTGTTTTTATTTTTTATATACCGTCTCACAACTTTCCAACGTCTTTAACATTATTATAGATTATAGTTAAACTTGAAGTTCTTCTTGTGTCACTGTAACAATACAACGAGCTGAGCTGACAAAAGGTACACTGGCAAAGGAGCGATAGAATTTGGTATAAAACTGTATGCCTGTGTTTTATGTATATTTCAAGTAAAGGATGAAAAATTAAAAAAAAAACTAAGCTTACTTTGAGCTGCCAATGGAATCTTACCATCCTTTTGAGTATGGGTATCAATGCAAGGTATCATCGAAATATTATACTAATACATATTTGTAGGCTCAACCTCAAGAGTAAGAGAGCCATCGCAAAAAGTTAGTTTTATGTTACCGTATAGGTAAGAGAAGGATGTCTACTAGTCAGAGTAGCATAGTTACAGGCTTGCACTAGTATACAGCTAAAATACAGCAAAAACAAAACTTCAAGGTTGATACCTAGAAATGGAAATAATTTTTTTGGGCATGGAATATGTAGCAATGAAATCATTTATGTACTTCCAAGTCAGGTGAATAGGTTTCCTTTCGACTGGCAATTATTAGTATTATGTATTTGAGCCTAAATGGGAAGACAAAGAAGAAATCCTCCAAGTTTCAGCTGAATCTTGTATCCAACGAACAAAAAGTATTTAATGCGATTACACGTCCTTATTTTCAACGTGACGTTGGTGTCAGACAGCATAAATATTATGTATAGTTAAATAAAGCTAAACAATACAAAAAAAAATGAACGGACATTATGATCGAGTTAGACTCAGTTTACTTTTACACAGTCTACTATTTTGTTATTGTGCTGTACTACTACGATTGTCGCTCAAATATTTTTTCAAGGAAATACCGCATAATCCGCAAATTCTGCACCATGAATATGCATCCATGTTCTTTATGCACATTACTATTGCTTTACGACTTTCAAAGAGCAATAATTAAGAACGAGTTTTGTATTTAAGAGTCCTTAGTAGGCACCTACAAACAATTCTGTTCCGTCTTCGAGTCAGACGAAACTGGATAGTAATGTCTTTTTTCGTTTTTGATATCGATTCCGACTTTGCCAAAGACCTTTGCAAATATACATAGAACAGTAAACGTTGCATCCATTGGGTACAGGTCAGCAGATAAGAAGCATAAACATGGTTTGTTTTGACTTCAAACCACCAGATGTGATAATGATATTTTTTTTTTGCAATGTTTATCAGAATAACTTTTGATTAGAATATTTAATGTTGACAGAAAAACGAATTTCTATATTTCGTAATCGTTTAACTTGTTTAATACTTTTGTGTCAGCTAACGAAGTACTGACGAATTTGTATTTAGTCTTACCAGAATACTAGGACTGATTAGGTAAATACTGAATACACTATAATGTAGGTATGAAGAGTGATGAATTTATTAATGAAACATTACAAATTTTACTATAAGAAAAATATTAAAAATATGAACTTTGTATTTTATTAAAATTTCCAAATAATAACTATTCCGTTTTTATTACACAATGACATGTCTGTAATCTGCAATACGTAAATTGTTTGACGAAATTAAAATACGAGTTAAAACGAAGTCTAAAAATCAGTTGCATAGTTTATTATGCTGACCGTTGTGTTGCAAATACTACGAGAATTTAAATACAAAAAGGATGGGGTAAGCCCCAACTACGTTCAAGCTAAAACTGCGAATGTACATAGGTATTTTTGAGCAGAGCTGAATCACAGGTACAGTTTCAATCAACAAAAGCAGTAACTAATAACTGCTTTTGATACATATACGATAAGCGCTTAGCTACACAAAAGTCTGTCAAATGTAGCCCTGCAGCGTGTAGTATTATAGCCCAATAGAATGTAGGCTAAATTATGGAACTTAATGTCGTTAAAAACTTGCGGATTCTTTGTGTACACAATTTTTAAAAACTTTAAATCGCCATGTTGTTAGTGAAGATGCATTTTGGGATCATTCCAGCTTCCCATCAATGTCATTTTGACGTAAGTCCCAACAATCAGATTTTTACATCCGTTTACAAACAGGGTAAAATATATTTCTTTTAAACACTGAAATCCCGTGATTATCAGTTTTACTATTTTTGAACAGCGTAAATATCCGTTTTATTATTTTTTAAAAGAGTAAATACTAGTTTTTCTATTTTTTAAATATGGTATATTCACTTTTTATAAACGGTAATAATAAATGTGTATTGTTGGACCTGACGTCATAATGACATTAAGGGGATGCTGAACTTGCGTCAGAATGCTTTTAAGCAAGGACTGGACTTACTCCACAATGCTTCTTCACCGACGATAAGCAACTCCTTGTTGTCGATAAAAATACTAGTTCAGCAACGTCGATTCAGTGGCACGATTCTACAGTCTTCATGAGCTAAGGTTAATAATTTCAGTTATTCCTTCGCTGTGAAGAGCCCGAGGAAGTAGCTAATTTCCACCCCGATTTGACACCATTCACCGTTGCATTAAACCCATCCTTAACCCACACTAAACTGTGTGAACAAGCTGTATACATCGCACCGTCCGAAACTTGATCCGTAACTCTCAATTGTACATTAGGGTTCTTTCTCTTGGCTTCGACCGCATGAATCAAAGAGTCCGACTCCAATATTTTAGCCGCTAATGTCCGGAATGCTGCTTCAACGTTGTAGGAGTCTTTGGCAGAGGTTTCAAAAAACGACATGCCGTGTTTACGAGCAAAGCTCTGCAACACAAAATTAATAGTTTGAAAATATTTGCAAACAGAAACACTTTTATAACCTACAATGATTGTTGAATACGATTCGATTTTCTCTCACCTTGCCTTTCTCTTTAGGAACTTGTCGATCAGTCTCTAAATCAGTCTTATTTCCAACCAATACCCTCACCGTGTCAGGCAGCCCGTTGTCGGTAACAAATTTGTCCCACAATTTAATATCTGTTCAGAAAAAGTAATATTTGAAAATAATTGATGGTCCACTACGCAAGGTTCTAAAGAACGAACATGGGCTAGCGTTTCAATACGGTTGTAAAAATCATATTTCGACAATTTCAAACGTAAACATTGAAATGAAAACATACAAACAAGTCTTACACAAAATTGCCAAAAAATAATTTAATAATAATTTTTCCAACACGTATTGAAACGCCATCCCCATTTAGGATCCCCTATTCACACAAAAGCTTTCAATTGTATCTAATACAACAATCCCCGTCGTATCCAAAGAACGATTTAAAATACTGACTGATAAAACTTATACTGAAAATATAATATAATCCTATTTGTAATAAAAGTGGCCAGCTTTGTAAAGGGACGTACCTTCGAAAGAGGAAGCATCAGTAATATCATAAACTATCAAAGCACCATGAGTATCGCGAACATAATTTGTAACTAACGATCGATGTCGTTCTTGACCTGCAGTGTCCCACTATAAAAAATAAAAGGAATATTTAATGCCATTTCATATCAAATCATGGGGTTAAATTACACACAAAAGTAAAAAAGAAATATGTTTCATTCTTAGATGGGACGTCCCATTATGTCACTGACGAAGCTAAAAGTCCGAAACTAAAGAGCACTAAATGGCTGGAGATTTTCAATTCTTTTAAGCAGGTAAGTAATCAGTTACAATTTAGTAAACAAACATAAAATAATAATAGTATACACTTAAAACATACTTTAAACTTACAATGCTAAGGCTTATTTTCTTATTTCCAACATGAATTAATTTTGATCGCTGAAACAAACCATAAATAAAACATAATTAAACAACGTCACTGCATTGATCCAAAATAATGTTCTTTCGCTAAGCAAACCAAGTTTATAAGAATTCTGAGAAAACATACCCAGTCACAGGCAATTGTGGATAGAACTGTAGTAGTGTAAGTTCCATCCTGCGTATATGGGGAAAAATAAAAACGAAATAATGACAATATATTTTTTTAATACCCATTATGTTTGTGAGAATGTATGCAGTCATAGCTTTACGAAATCGAAATAAAATAATATTGTGTTATTACCGCAAACCTTTGCATAAGACAAGACTTCCCGACACATCCGTTTCCAACTAAAATTATCTTAAACTTGTAGTCACTGCAATAAAATTTAAATCCAAGGTGTATTTTAACAACTTTGTAAACAGGATCTTTCAACGATTAACCACACAATTTTCAAGCTATAATTTAATATTGAATGCATATGCTTAATAATTTTATGTTCACGTTGAACTATTTATATTTAAAATTATAATGTACAAAAGAACACATCGATTCAACTTACTAGTCAAGTTCTACGTTAGAAGTCAAGGTCGAAGCACTAGGTTTAGATCGCAGTTCATTAAATGCTTTAAATGGCTTTATCTTTCCTATAGCTTCGATGCCAAATAATTTTCTCCAGTTTTGAGGAATGATATTTTTCCGACATATTGGGCACCTTTAAAAATTTCAAATTTTAAATTATTCACTGTAAATGATAAACGATAATTCAAATTTAGAAACATCCCATGGAGAACTTTAGTAAAACTAAACTTTCATAGTACATACTTTCGACGGTCACATTAAATTAAACCAATAAATACTTACTTTTTGTGACCTCCATCATAAGCTGGCTTCAAGCACAAATGATGAAAGATGTGTCCACATTCTGTAGTCACAAAGTAATCAGTGGAAGGAGTATCTGCAAGTGTGAAACAATCAAGAACTTTAAAAATAAGACAAAAATTATTTCATAATTTCGAGTTCCGATGTGTCCGAGTCACGAGTGGTCGAGGTCAGTTTTGCACTTGTCACTAGTCACTAGTTAGTTGTACTGTCAGTAGTTTGTAGTCAGTACGGCAAAAATAAAAATAATTAATCAGTTTACAAAACAATCTCAAATCCACCATGCAATCTTCAGTATCATTCATCATCATAACTTACTTCATACTTTTAACATGTCAACAAAAATAAAGTCAATTAAAAATTTCTCAATTATCACTACCATCTACTATTCGAATGTAATCTAAACGGAAAAACAACCAAACAAATCAAACCTGAACTAAACTCAAGGCACAAAGCACAAACAAAATTCCCTTCCATTATTGTAACTGTTCCGGTCAAAACTTATTTAAAGCAACCACCTGTTGCCCACTGGCACTGTTCACCAATGACCGTCCACACATGAAAGATGACCACCCACAGATCCGAATCCGAATGTGACCCAGCCGATTCAGTTCGAGTAGGTCAAGAATCGTCCAGCACTTTTTTTTACTAACTCTTCAAATGTTCAGAAATATGAGTATTAACTTTAGTTTTAATTAACGATTGCAATTAAGTAGGTATATTACTATAAGGGAACATTAAAAAATAAAATCGTATCCGGCGGTTGGTCAGCTACTTAATAGTGACTATGACAGTGACGGTAGTTGGTAGTGTCGGTAGCTTGATGCTAATAAATCACTCTTCACGTGACTAATGTATTACATTAAATTATCAACGGAATGACTAATGCAACTAACAACTAATGTTGCATGCTGCTAAACAAATTACTCGAAGTGCTTTAATGTTTAAGGCAAATCACATTAGTTATTTATAAGGGTGGTATTGGTTTAACGGTTTAAAGATAAATTCAATTAGCCCAAGCATTGATTACGGATACCGTGTCACTGTTGTTCTATAATCAAAATAAATGTTCTTGCAACAGACTGAAAGCCTAAGCTACCTTGAATCGCCGCAGCCGCAGCTAAGTTGAATGAAGTGGAAGGAGATTATATAAAATACAGACGAATTTAGCGGTAGGAAAAAAAATACAAGAATGGAGTTAATTGTATATAATAGTCTTGGACTGTATTTTAGTTAAACAGATACAACCAGAAATGGCAGGATGTTAGTAGACGTATCAATTGTGTGAGTAAAGTGATACTTTGGGAGTTCCTGAGCAAACTAGCCAACTAAAATAAGGAATAAACACTGACGAGTGAGGGTATAGACTTTGACTTTACTCGATACAAAAATACTATTCAAACGTGTTACATGTGCTCAGTGGCCATATACATATTATGTAGTATAGTAAATAGTGTATACAAGCTTCATTTCGACGCTTAAGAAGCAAAGTGATGTTAGGGTAAAAAGTTAAAAAGTAAATCCAATTTTGGACTAAAAGGAAAGTGATATATATCGACGAAGTCTTGTCTTAACCTTTTCGAAACGGTACTGTATCTAGTTTTACATCTTTCTGAAAGTATTAATATCTTGTTTTGACCTTTTTGAAAGTGTTAATTTCTTGTTTTGACCTTTTTGAAAGTGTTAATTTCTTGTTTTCAGTCTTTCTGAAAGTGTTAATATCTTGTTTTCAATATTTCTGAAAGTGTTATTATCTTGTTTTGACCTTTATGAAAGTGTTGATTTCTTGTTTTACATCTTTTTGAAGGTGTTATTTTATTATTTTGACCTTTTTGAAAGTCTTAGTTACTGGTTTTCATGCTTTTGAAAATGTTAATGTCTAGTTTTGACTTTTTTGAAAAAAAAGTAAAAGAAAAAGCACTTTTGTAAAGAATTCTTTCCATAGTTTCCCAGTAGCGAATAGGTTAAGAGCAAAATGTGTGTACTAGTCACTATAGTACTTTGGATATGCATCAGTTTGCTCATAAGAGCTTCTGGATCCGCATCATTTTGTTGCTAGCCATTACTGGATGTAAGGTACATCATCTTGCTTCTTAAACGATTATTTACTGCGTATCTATACGTATATAAAGATACCTAATCGTAAGTAATAATATCGGCTACGACTATTGTTCAGTAGATTCTTCAACTTGAGTCAGAGAACCCGCTGCGCTGCTGTAAATCCCATACAATGTCCTTCAATATGAACTTCGACGAATAAGAACCACGGTTAAAAAAACTGCTCATAATTTCTTGTGCCTCGGAGTGGTTTATTATAAACACTTAAGTTAAAAGTACCTAAAGGACTACACATACGTTACTTTTATTTTGCTTTGCATTTCACTTGATGAATCACCATCTACTACTGGATGCTCTTTCTCACTCTCTCTCTCTCTCTGTCTGCCAGTCGAGCACGAACCTTTCGTTTATTCTGAGATAATTTTAAGTAGGGTTTAACTAGAGGTAGGTAATGTCGTAGTTGCTTATTGTACTCGTATGTATACTGTAGGGACGAACTAGTGATAAATGAACGCAGATCAATATGAGCCCTACTGATAATGGTTTTAAAATGCAATAAGGCTTTGTAATGGAAATTGTCGGAGCTTTTGCAATGCAAAAACGTATGACTAACTGCACAAATGTTAAGGACTATAATATTGGGCGTCCTAGCACTAAAAAACAGTATGTGCTTGCTGCAAAACGTTTTTTTAAGAATTGAACTGTCCAAATTAAAATGTACGATTTTTATTGAAATTATTTTAATGATTTGTTTTGAATTGACATGACATATGTAATATTCACTATTCGCCCAAAAATAGACTAGAAAAATATTTTTACAACCTATCAGATTGAAGGACTCGCATTGTTGAAAAGACTTCATCCCAG